>CAWUFW010022207.1:0-101030 GCA_963921515.1 Calotriton arnoldi | reverse complement strand
TACTACCACCCTTAGCCAGGGTGGTGCCAGATGCCCACCACCACTACCACCCTTAGCCATGGGGGTGCCAGATGCCTACCACTACTACCACCCTCACCCAGGGGGGCTGGATGCCTACCACTACTACCACCCTCACCCAGGGGGGCTGGATGCCTACCACTACTACCACCCTTAGCCAGGGAGTGCCAGATGCCTACCACTACTACCACCCTCACCCAGGGGGGCTGGATGCCTACCACTACTACCACCCTCACCCAGGGGGGCTGGATGCCTACCACTACTACCACCCTCACCCAGGGGGGCTGGATGCCTACCACTACTACCACCCTTAGCCAGGGGGCTGGATGCCTACCACTACTACCACCCTCACCCAGGGGGGCTGGATGCCTACCACTACTACCACCCTTAGCCAGGGTGGTGCCAGATGCCCACCACCACTACCACCCTTAGCCATGGGGGTGCCAGATGCCTACCACTACTACCACCCTCACCCAGGGGGGCTGGATGCCTACCACTACTACCACCCTCACCCAGGGGGGCTGTATGCCTACCACTACTACCACCCTTAGCCAGGGGGCTGGATGCCTACCACTACTACCACCCTCACCCAGGGGGGCTGGATGCCTACCACTACTACCACCCTTAGCCAGGGGGGCTGGATGCCTACCACTACTACCACCCTCACCCAGGGGGGCTGGATGCCTACCACCACTACCACCCCCACTCATAGGATGGACAATGCATGACACAACCAGCACACCACAACCTAGGGAATGCAAGAAAAAGACATCCCCCAACACCATGACAAGCGTGTGTAGACTGTGTCAAATGCCTACAACACTGAACATGACTTTGAACATACAATGTGACCCCCTAGCACATGTGCCACACATATATGTGTGTGGCCCCCACAATGCAAGCAGGCCATGACCATTGTGGCAATGGGGTCCAAACCCCCATCATCACAGTGACCAAAAGGTAAGTGTGGGGTCCATAGCTGAAGCACATTCTGAACATTGTGGCAATGGGGTCTAACGCCCCATCACCACAGTGACCAAAATGTAAGTGTGGGGTCCACAGCTGAAGCACATTTTGAACATTGTGGCAATGGGGTCCAAACCCCCATCATCACAGTGACCAAAAGGTAAGTGTTGACAAAGAAAGAGCTGCAACTGCCAAACTGCATGGATGATTCCTGGTCACAGAACAAAAAACACATCAGTGGCAAAGTAGTGCATGTGTCCCATTGCAACATAAATTGGGGGAGCCAAATACTGCAGTGCAAATAAGACATACCTTTGGCCATGTGCAGACAAACAACACCCATGGGGGCTGACACTGTCAACATTCATCAATGACACAATGACAGAAGTGACCATCAGAATGCAGACCCACATATTTGCACCAATGGGCACACAAATGCAGATACCCTGTGGAGACTGTAGATGTGAGGTGAACAGATACCATACCATGGCAGCAATGGGACACACAAACCATGATCATTGTGCTGACCGATGACCTAGGAGTCCCAGGGACAGCAGGGGAAACCCACCAAACTACATACAGCCAATGGCACACCCAAGATATGCCAATGCAGTGGTGCAGATGCACAAACACAAACAGGCAGACCCACACTGCACATCATACACAACAGGTGAGGGGGGTGCCAGTGTCCCCAGGCAACCACACAACACATGAGGAGACCTGAATACCAATCATACAGATGTGCATACAGTGCCACACAAAGGTAACTCATGGATCCAAATCCCCTATGTGGGCAAGCAGGCATTGTCAGATGAGAGGGAGCACAAATCACACATGTCACACAGGCACGTAGGAACAGCAACTGACACAGCAAGACACAGACACACCACAGCACTACCCCCAGGGCCCCCACAATGTGGTGACCCTGGGCTGCATTACAATCGCACTATGATGACAAAGCTAAATGTCGTTCACACTGTGAACCACAGTCATGTGTCCTGAGCAACAAACTACCATCACACCTACACAAGCACAAATCAATCAGCATGGCCAGTAAGCCAAGGCCAACATGGAGGCAGGGGCCTAGCCGGGCAACAACTCTCATCTGCACACACTCAACACCACACCCCTCGACCTCCAACAATGTGCAGCAGTGAAGCACACATGCACTGGTGACATTGCACATGCACCCATGACTATTCCAGGGTGGTGGGTGGGAACCAAGGTGCAGAAACACATCACACATGGCCACTCAACAAGACTCCTGAATGTCTGACACACTGCACACTATGCTGTACATGGACATGACGGCAATACCACACCAACCAATGGGATCCCAGCCACAGTCACACACCAATGAAGAAGCCAAGGTCACCCACAAAGAACACACATAGACAACAACCAACATTGCAGCCCGGACCCTGAGGAGTGCCAGCAGTCACACACACAACGTGTCACAATCACTGAAAGATAACACAAACTGGAAATCACATGACAGGGGCAAACAACAAGTGCCAAGGGGAAACCTGACTGTGACCCATCTGCGTCTGCACACAAACTCAGCCCTGACAGCAAACACACCTATGGGTGACACCCTGATGACCAGTAATGTGCCATGCACCCACATCACAGAGAACCCAGGGAGAAGACTTTGGGGGAACATAGGTCAACTCAGCAAGCATCACAAACAGGTACAACACTAGGGATCACAGCATGCACAGCTAAACGGAAGTGAACACACAGACATGCACATACAACACACACCTTGGGCGCAGGCAATGTCACAGGAGTACACACTGCCATGAGGGGACTCCACTCCTGTGTGAGGAAAGCTGTGCCATATGTTGCCTCAGTAGGGCCCCATCATGTCAGCTGAGCACTTGGTCACACAATCAACAATTAGCACCAAATGAGGGCTCCCGTCACATCAGCCTGGTCATGGAAGTGCCAACGTAATCATCAGCACAGATCCAACACACTTGTATAGCAATGTTGCACTGACAACACAGATGAGTCCTTCCCCATTGATGCCCAAACCTGCATGTCCAGTGGAGATGGCCACACGGTCAGGGAAGTAGACGAATTGAACAATGGCAGGCACAACAGATGTGCAGGGGTGGAAGCCACAGATGTGAAATAGCTAATCTAAGTAGGAAATCCCATTGCCAAATACTGAACACATGACACCCTCAGATGCTGCTATGGATGACTTGGATACACCACAGGATAGGACACATTCCCCCTGGACCACATGGGTTCCTGCACAGTAACACTTCATTATCATGAGACCAAATATCACCATCACTGCAGCAAGGGCATGGTTAGCATCATCAACAACATGTACATCAGAAGCATAAGCACTAGAGAACAGAAAGTTGCTTTATTCAGCATATGTGTGTAATGAAAACAAAGTCCAGAAAAAACACAAAGGCCAATGGCCAGTCCATTGTCAAAGTCCAAACTGGGTGACAGTGGCAGATGTCACCCTACGCATGCCTGCACAAAACCAGGGACAATCCACTAGGAGGGGCAACCGGGGGGCAGGCCAGGCACCGCAGGGACAGGATCAGGGCTCACCAGGAGGAAGCAGGGAAGGGGTGGTGGGTGCTGGAGAGCCACTGACAACTGCAGTGGAGGTGTCTGACATGGTGTGTGCCGGCACAACTGGGGGGCATGACTCAGATGTTGTGGGTGCCGGCACGACTGCAGTGGACCCTGCAGATGGAGTGGACAGGTCCGCCACTGCAGTGCCCAAGTCAGACAGGGTGGTAGTGGACTCCACTGCAGTGCCTACCACCAGGGGAGGAGAATGGGGAACAGGCAAGGTGGGCTGGACAGAGGGGGAGGACACCCTCACCACATCAGTGGCACAGACAAGCGCAGCGGGGGTGTGGTGCCGGGAGAGCAAGTGGCAGGGGGAGAAGGCCGGATCTTCTTGGGGATGGTATATCTGTGGGTGGGGGAACCTGGGGCAGGGTGTGGTGGGGGCACCTGTGGAGTGGGGACCTGAGGGATGGAGGAAGGAGACCTGGTGCCTGAGCTGCAGGGCGGCGGCGGGGTCTTGCTCTTACGACTCTGGGGGGACTTGCGGGTGGGGGCCTCAGTCTGTCTGTGCCTGGGGGAGGGTGTCCAGGGGCGGGGGGCACTCTGCTCCGTGTGGGTGGGCTTCCTCTTCCCCCTGAATGCTGTATCAGCTGGATCGGAGGGAAAGAGGCCGAGGTCACTGAGGAAGAGCCGCTGGGTCTTTGGGGTTGCAGGTGAGGCAAGGGAGGGTGTTTTGGAGGGAGAGGCAACTGAGGACTGCGCAGTGCTCGTGGATGCGTGTGTGTGTTCCAGGGCCCCATCCCCTGTGAGTCTGGTTTCAGTCCCCTGACTGTGCGTGCGTGTGCGTTTTGTTTGTGGCGTGTGTGTCTGTGTGCTGGATGTGTGTGTGCTGGTGTGTGCCTGTGCCGGTGTGTGTGTGCTTGGGACGGGTAAGGTGCTGGGGAGTGTGGATGGAGCAGAGGCAGGAGGGGTGAGGGACTGTCTGAGGAGGTACACTGCTGCCGTCAGGGAGGAGTCCATGGACCTATTGCCCCTCTGTAGGTCAGACATGCCCGATGAGATGCCCACCATGAACGACACCAGCTGAGTCAACAGAGCGGTGTGCGCATGGAGGACACTCAGCATGGCTGTCTGCCCTACATGGAGCTGGCGAAGGAGGTACACAGACTCCTCACTCAGGGCAGCAGGGGACACAGGGGCAGGGGGTGCGGTGCCTGGACCAAAGGAGACACGCTCCCGAACATGGGAGCCTCCACGGACCTGGGGAATGGGAGCCGATGGGAGGGCGGTGGTGGTGCTGGTGGTGGCGGGGACAGCAACACTAGCTGGGGTGTGGTGGCTGCTGACACCCGCCTCCATAAGGGAGTCATCCTCCGAGTTGCTCTGGTCCTCAGCTGAGGTGGATGGTGCTGAGGACTCCTCGGTGTGGCTCCCCTCGCCCTCCGTGCCACTGGGTCCCTCCGACCACTCCTCGGCTGCTGACCCAGTCTGGCTCACCGGCTCCTCCTGGTCCGTGGAGCTGTCCCCTTCCGTGGCCGTGGATGTATCTGCAAACAATGGGGAAACAGAAAGACATCAGTCACCTGCACCAAACGCACACACCACTGTGAGCACAGCACATTACAGAGCAAGCCCTGGCATCATTAGTTGTACATTGCTAAAAGTGCCCTAACTGAACAGGAGGAGCCAATTGTCAGTCTGATGCCAACCATGGCACTCACATCCCACATGGCCTTGCACCCATCTGTCTGGTGTCTGTTGGATAGCAACACCCCAGTGTGGACACATGCACCAACTACACAGTAGTTGGACAGTGCAGAGGACACGGTGTAGCATGTGGACATGCACACATCACAACTCTTGCCACTGAGTCAGTACAGGTTTCCGGATGAAAGGGATGCCCAGAGTCAAATAGGAAATGCATGTGATGCATACCAGCGACAGACACCATGATGCACCCATGTCCTGATAGCCATCGCCACAATGGTGTGCATGTAGCACATGTCACTCCCCTGCAGGATCACCAATACGTAGACACATGCCATGGCGGAGGCATGACTGCTAAGTCATACATCACTGTCTCAGTGATGTATGACTTGGCAGCCAGACAACAACACTCTGCACTGTGTCACAATAGTAGGTCATGGGGAATGCAAGTCCTGGAGCTGCACAAGTGCACATGTACATCCCCCACACAACACATCATCTTAACCCTCATCTGTCCAGGTCATACCGATTGGACATATGGGAGACCTGTGACACTACCCTCTGAACCTGAGCCCCTCACAATCTGCTGTGAATGGGGAACAGCTGCCTGAACTTCACATTCGCATACCCCAGTCTGCACGGGCAGCTGATCAAACACCTATGTGACACACAAGTATCGTCTCCTATGGTCACATCTCCAGTGGCATGCTGAGCCCCTACCAAGAAACACCCCAGCAGTCCTGGCAACTAATCCACAGCACACTGACACAGAGGCAGACACCTGAGGGGTCAAATCACTGCGCACAATGTGTCAGCTGATACACGGGAGTGGGAGTACAGAGTGCATTGCATGGCCTGGAGTAGGCATGACTGTCCTGCCCCACATGAATGAGGGATGAGCCCTGGACAGTGGATAGCTGGCTATGTATGTGTGACACATGTAATCTGCACACTCCTGGGGCCCAAACATTGTTCCCACCCACTGCATGGGCGTGTGCCACATACCCCAGGCACATGTGGTGGCTCAGCTCAGCAAGTGGACCGCATATCAAAGCAACACGCAGATTACATGTCCGAACACAGGCGTTGTGTGAACAATGGACCCACCCATGATGCCCACAACAGAGTTAGGGAAACAGATGCTGTCCCCCACCTTTAGTGAAGCAAACTGCAAGGACACAGTCCCAAGTGACACAATTCCCTGAATGTAAGGGCCACACCTGGGTATCAGATGAGGAGTGGGCAGTGCACAATAGAGGGACATGGCTCCTGGACAACATGACTGCTGCACTGTGGCAGTTGAACCAGGCCAGAGGAGGGCACAAAGCATGTAATACAGAGTTCACAGTGCAGTCTTTGACTCACCCCCTCCTTGCGTCTGTCTGGCCTTCAGCTGCCCATCCAGGTCTGGAAACACCACCGCCAGGATCTGGAGCATGTGGGGGGTCAGGGTCCGTGTTCCGCCCCTCCTGCGAGGAGGCGACAGCTTCAGCTGGACCCGTGCAATCCTCCGGGTCCAGCCCCGAAGGTCCTGCCACCTCTTTTGGCAGTTGCGGATCCGGCGCTTGTAGACCCCCACGGACCGGACAGCCCGGACGATGTCCTTCCAGATCTCCTGCTTCCGATGGGCATTAACCTGTCAGGATGACAAAGTGAAAAGGCCATTACTACACATGCAACATATCCGTGCATGACACAGTTGTATATACATGTCTCATTCACAGGGGCACATGATGTACACAGGCAGTGCAACGCTGCCCATGGACAGTTTGCCAGACGTCACTACATGGTATCATTGCATGGGAAGTAAAACCTTGTTCAAATGCACTGTCACTGCACCATACCTGTCCAGTGCATGTCACTACACACTATGGGGGGTGACAACTACTCAGTGAGCCTGCTAGCCAGTGGCGTGCAGACTTTCAGCCTTGCTAGTCAGACAAAATGCACATTCAGAAAGGCAGTGCACAGAACACTCACCTGCTCCCCTGGTGTCCCATACAGCTTGCTGTACTGTGGAAGTAGGCTGTCCAGCAGGGCCTGGTTCTCCTCAAGGCTGAAGGCTGGGGCTCTCTCCACAGTACGTGCCAATGCAGGGTCCAGAGGGGCAGAGACAGCAGCAGTGCAGTGGCAGATGTCGTCCTGGAGCATGTAGTGCAGGCAAGTGAGCTCTCAGGGGAACAGCCAGCAATATATATGTGCTGGAGAGGCAGATACTGTCCCTTGTGTCCAAAGTGATAGGTCCAAGTCGTTTGCATCTTCTGAATCTGGCCAATCCATGGAATAGCAGCACCAATACAAGCCCACGGCATCCTTCAAATCTTCAACTTCATGACATACATGATTTTGCAACATTGTTGTGGGTGACCAACTGGAATTTCCAGCAACCGACTCGTTCGAAATTCGAAAACGCGTCCGTTGCCAGGCAAGGCCATTGTCAATGGGTGCGCACCGATCGGTCCATTGCGGTACAACGCGTACAGGGGTACAACGCGTACCCGCACACATTGAATGCAATGGGCCAGCCGGGGGCACCGATCGGTCCATTGCGGTACAACGCGTACAGGGGCACAACGCGTACCTGCACACATTGAATGCAATGGGCCGGCCGGGTGCACCGATCGGTCCATTGCGGTACAACGCGTACAGGGGTACAACGCGTACCCGCACACATTGAATGCAATGGGCCGGCCAGGGGCACCGATCGGTCCATTGCGGTACAACGCGTACAGGGGCACAACGCGTACCTGCACACATTGAATGCAATGGGCCGGCCGGGTGCACCGATCGGTCCATTGCGGTACAACGCGTACAGGGGTACAACGCGTACCCGCACACATTGAATGCAATGGGCCCGGCCGGGGGCACCGATCGGTCCATTGCGGTACAACGCATACAGGGGCACAACGCGTACCTGCACACATTGAATGCAATGGGCCGGCCGGGTGCACCGATCGGTCCATTGCGGTACAACGCATACAGGGGTACAACGCGTACCCGCACACATTGAATGCAATGGGCCGGCCGGGTGCACCGATCGGCCCATTGCTGTTCAACGCATCCCTGTACAAGTGACTGGCATATGTCACCATGCCTGTCTCAGATGGACATATGCCAGCCACAGATAGCTCCCAGGGAGTGAGGGGCACACCTACAACACGACAGCCTGTCCAAACTGTATCATAAGGCATGTAAGGCTGCATTTCCTATTGTGTGTATGTTGGTGTACATGTTGTCCTGTGGGTGTCACCTGGGGGCAGCAACCCCCAGGCTGTGCACGTGTTCATGGGGACAGGATCCTGGGTGTTACGTGTACATGACCACTGTGATGTGCAACTGTTCATATCTGTGCATGTGCCATGGTCACATTTCACGGTGGTGTATGTGTATGTCATGTCACATACCCCGTGAGTCCCATGTGGGACGGTATGTTTGAGCCAGGGTGTCCCAGTGGCACAATAGTGATGGTCCTCCACAGTCTGTGTGCATGTAGTGTTTACAATGTCTCTGATTTCATGTGCAGAATGGGAGACAGTCGCCACATCCACGTTGTGTGTGCATGGACTTTGATGTTGTGCGTGTGTGTGTCACAGACGTCCATGTCTGTCCTGCCGTGGCAAGTGGGACCACTACCTGTGGGGGTCATAGTTGTTTTGCTGTGGTGTATACATGATACTCCATGTAATGCCAGTGTCCATGTGGCAATACAGGGTCCCTGGGAATGTACCTGTCGTTGAGCTGTGATGCCTGGGGCACATCTGTCCTCACATGTCACTGTGGGGGGTGATTGTGACACGGCAGCAGGAGATGGGAACTGTGACACGGCCTCATGATATCCAATGGGCCAACCTGGGACTTATTGATGCCACTTGTTGGACCGTGATGACAGATGTTGGCCATGTATGTACCATACATGTCCTTACGGAACTGCACACTTCATGTAGTTGTGCCTCATAATGATGTATGTTGGGATATTGAGTGTGTTCAATGCCGCATATGTGGGCTGACTGACAATCTTGCTTACTTCTCCTCTGCACTGCAGGGCTCCTGCTGTCCATCGACCATTCCCACACCTGGCAACGATGGTGGAACGGGACAGCATCCGACGGTACCGCTTCACCAGGCAGCTGATTGAGGATTTGGCAGTGCAGTTGGCCCCACATTTGCAGCCTGGCCGGCCGTATCCTACAGCGCTGACCCCCAAGGTGAAGGTGATGACAGCCCTACACTTCTTTGCCACCGGTACCTTCCAACATACTGTGGCGACTGCTGGTGGGATGTCACAGACCATGTTGAGCCGTGTGCTCCGCGATGTTTTGGCGGCAATGTTGCTATTCCTGAACCGGTACATCTATTTCCCTAGACTGCGACGACTCACTGATGTGAAGAGTGACTTCTATGCCCTGGGGAGGATGCCGCATGTCATTGGCTCCATTGATGGGACACATGTGGCTTTGGTACCACCACATGCCCAGGAGCAGGCCTACCGTAACCGCAAGCACTACCACTCGGTCAATGCACTGGTGGTGTGTCTTGCAGATATGACCATCACACACGTGTGTGCCCGTTTCCCTGGTTCAGCACACGATGCCTTTGTGATGAGGAGTAGTCGCATCCCCAGGATGATGGCACAGATGCAGAACCAGCGTGCCTGGCTTGTCGGTGCGTACTGACTTTGTGCCATTGTGTGTGATCTGATCTGTAGTATTCCGCCCACTTTTCCAAGTCAGCTAATGTGCACTTGTCTGTCCGTAGGTGACTCGGGATACCCCAACATGCCGTGGTTGCTGACACCCCTCAGGAACCCTGTGACACCAGCCCAGATGCGCTACAATGAGGCACATGGTCGGACCAGGAGAGTGATTGAGCGGACATTTGGTCTCCTGAAGAGCCGCTTCCGCTGCCTGGACAAGACCGGAGGGTCCCTCCCATATGCCCCTGCGAAAGTGTGCAAGATTATCATCGTCTGCTGCATGCTCCACAACCTGGCAGTGCGGAAGGAGTTGCCTCTCATCCAGGATGACAATGACCAACATCCGCCACCTGTGGAGGATCCTGGCCTGGACCACGATGCCAGTGATGATGATGATGATGATGATGGTGATGTCCGCACACAGCTCATCACCAACTTCTTCAGCTGAATGTGAGTATCCAGAGATGTCAGGTCAATGATGTGAGTATGCATGATATGTGTGGGTGGTGCTCTGGTGCTGTTGGAGTGTGTCCATGGGCTACTTGACTGGATGTGTGTTGCGATGTGTGCTTACAGGTGGGCTGTACTCCCCAACAGTGTTGACATGCTAACTTGGTTCTGGGTGGGTATCTTGTAACATGTATTGTGCATGAGTTTTGCTGTTCTGTCCTGTTCTCCATTGCTTTTGACTGTGTGTCATTTCTGTCCTTCACAGGGTACTTTCAGATTCGTTTGGTCAACTGTGTCCACCGACGACGTGATTGCACTTCCAGGGTGGTAGCTGTTGTGTCCCTACAGGTGATGTGCGCCACACCCATGGACTTCCTTCCGTCTACAGTTGTTGACTGTGTGCCCGCTGCCAGGTGGGATTACCTTGCATCTGTAGTGGTTACGACATGTTGCAACTGTGTAATAAACCTGTGCTTCACTTTGTGATGTGTGTTGTCTGTGGTCACACATTTGACTGCCATTTGCTTACTGCACCTGTGGGCTACTTGACTACAACTGGGAATGGGTGTGGTGTCTGTGCATTTCACCGTCTTCCCTGGCAACATCAGTGTAGGCAATGAGTCAGATGGCCTAGGTGTGTATGTGTTGTGTAGCCCTGGTGGTGTGTCTCCCTCATATGTGTCACGTTGCCTTTACTCACATGCCTGTGTTGTACTTGCTGTTGCAGTTCGCATACACAGTGTAATTTTGCAGTTCATCATCCCCATAACAGCACCCAAGTTGGAATCACAACAGAGGCAAGTATGGTGTATTAGTGTGTTTATTGTGATACATTTGTGTGAATAGTGCATAGGATGGGTAGTGCTGTACATAAATCTTGCAATCAGAAGTTCCTAGGTGAATTGAAAGTCCTGGTAGACAAAATCCCCAGTATCGGGGCCACAGTTGTCTGAGACATTGGTCCAACTTGTACTCCCCATGCAATGTGTGGGAGTAGTGTTGCCGTCAACAGGGTGAACAGTCTGTGCACAAAGGCGAACATCCAGAACAGGTTCAGGCTTCCTGGGAGTTGCGCTTGGCCATCGGCCTCTCACTTGCCCCTCCTCGGACGACCCCTCTTCTTGGGGGGGCCCCTCAAGTACAGGCTGCTGCGGTGCAGGGGACTCTCCGCCAGAGTCATCCTCCCTCCCTGTGGCAGTTGCAGTTTGTTCAGCACCAGATGTTGTTGGCACACAGGGAGGTGTGGACTGGTTGCTGTTCATCTGGCGGAGGCATTGTAAAATGTCCCTGTGCACCGCCGTCATCTCATGCAGTGCATCCCACTTGGACTCCATGCGGGACATGTGTGAGTCCACGCGGGACATGTGTGACTCCACGCGGGACATGTGAGAGTCCAAGCGGGCATGATGGGCAGCCTGCTGCTGTTTCATGTCTCTGAGGAGCCCCACTACCTGGCTGAGATCTCCGGTGCTGGACTGGTACGCATCAGCTATGCGTACCAGTTGTGGGTCATCATGCACACCAGCAACCTCTGCAAGCAGCGACCTCTGTCTCCCACCCCTCCCACCACCCCTGCTGACATGTGCAGTGCGTGCAGTGGCATGCACAGATGACCCTGGTCCACCTTGGGGGTTGGTGGTGGTGGTGTCCATGGCCCCAGGTTGGTCCAGGGTCCCTGTGCTGGTGTTGCTCCTTGTTCTGTCCATGTCGGCAGGGATGGTATTTGTGGTGACAGTCGTTGGAGGGGTGGGTGCAGGGGTGCAGCTGGTGGTCCTGCTGGTGCTGCAGCTGGTGGTCCTGCTGGTGCTGCATGTAGACTTGCACCGGATGTGCCAGGTTGGTCTTCTTCGTCCGAGGAGGGCAGAGGCTGTACGACACCAGTGAGCTCCGCATCCTCTTGAGCCTGGGACTGGGACTCCTCAGCGTCTGCTGCTGTGTCCCCATCATCACCTGTTTTTGGGAGACACACACAATGTATGTTATGTTTCTGCAGGCATCAATGGTTGACACACCTGACAGTTGTGACTGTGCCTCTGGGTGCGGGCCTGTACATTGCATTGTCCTAAGTCGTCACAGTCAGGGGTTGATATTGGTGTGGCACATTGTCCTGCATTATTTGGGCATTTCTATGTATTTGTTGGGGTGTGAACATGGTCTGCATTGGTTGTATTTGGTTGACAGCCGGCCCTCCTTCTCACCCAGCCAGTCAGTTATCCCACCATCGACTGTGCTTGCATTGCAGGGAGTGGAAGTTGTCTCTCAGGATGTCAGTCAGTGGTGTCCTGCTGTTTGTTGGTGCACAGTTGCCAGCAGGGCCTTGTGCTCCCCACAGCAGTAGCCAGTGTCAGCCATCTTGTGAGTCCTTCTCCACTCCCTGTGATGTGAGCATGGTTCAGGGTGGTGTTGATGGGACAGTTGTGGGTGTGAGCTATGTCTGTGACTGTGACTCCCATCATGCTATTGCCTCCACCCCACTTCCCAGCATTCCCATACTTACTTGCTTTTGTGGGGAGTTCAGTGTGTGTGGGTGTGAGGGCAATGGCAAGATGGCTGACAGTGGTGTCCTGCTGTTGGTTGGTGTGCAGTTCCCAGCATGCCCTTGTGCTCCCCACAGCAGTAGCCAGTGTCAGCCATCTTGTGTGTCCTTATCCACTCCCTGTGATGTGAGCATGGTTCAGGGTGGTGTTGATGGGCCAGTTGTGAGGCTGAGCAATATCTGTGACTACCACTCCCATCATGCTATTGCCTCCACCCCCCTTCCCAGCATGCCCATGCTTCCTTCCTTTTGACTCTGCTTCCCTGTGGGGTGGGCTGGCTGTGCTGACAGGATGGCTGGGAGTGTTGTCCTGGCAGTTGTTTGGCTAAAAGTCCCAAGAGTGTCCCTGTGCTTCACACAACATAACCCAGGGTGGTGGTTCTTTGTGGGATCTTGAGTTAGGATGGGAGGCATTGCATTCTACCAGGTGGGTTCTGTGGAGTTTGTGTTGAGGGGGGTGAGGGGAGGTGCTTGTGACTATGGTCAGTGCTGCAAGTCCTCCTTCCCACCCAGCCAGCCAGATATCCCACCATGGAACGTGCTTGCATTGCAGGGAGTGGAAGTTGTCTCTCAGGATGTCAGTCAGTGGTGTTGTGCTGTTTGTTGGTGCACAGTTGCCAGCAGGGCCTAGTGCTCCCCACAGCAGTGCACAGTGTCAGCCATCTTGTCAGTTGTTTTCCACTCCCTGTGATGTGCGCATGGTTCAGGGTGGTGTTGATGGGACAGTTGTGGGGGTGACCAATATCTGTGACTGCCACTCCCATCATGCTATTGCCTCCACCCCACTTCCCAGCATTCCCATACTTACTTGGTTTTGTGGGGAGTTCAGTGTGTGTGGGTGTGAGAGCAATGGCAAGATGGCTGACAGTGGTGTCCTGCTGTTGGTTGGTGTGCAGTTCCCAGCATGCCCTTGTGCTCCCCACGACACAGCAACAGTGTCAGACATCTTTGATGGGCCTTTCCACTCTCTGTGGGATGTGCATGCGTGAGTGTGAGCTTGCTGGGCCATGTGGTGGGGGATGTAGAGCTGTGACTACGACTCCCATCATGCTATTGCCTCCACCCCCTTCCCAGCATGCCCATGCTTCCTTCCTTTTGACTCTGCTTCCCTGTGGGGTGGGCTGCCTGTGCTGACAGGATGGCTGGGAGTGTTGTCCTGGCAGTTGTTTGGCTGAAAGTCCCATGAGTGTCCCTGTGCTTCACACAACATAACCCAGGGTGGAGGTTCTTTGTGGGACCTTGAGTTAGGATGTGTGGCATTGCATTCTCCCAGGTGGGTTATGTGGAGTATGTGTTGAGGGTGTGTGTGAGGGGAGGTGCTTGTGACTATGGTCAGTGGTGCGAGTCCTCCTTCCCACCCAGCCAGCCAGATATCCCACCATGGAACGTGCTTCCATTGCAGGGAGTGGAAGTTGTCTCTCAGGATGTCAGTCAGTGGTGTCCTGCTGTTTGTTGGTGCACAGTTGCCAGCAGGGCCTTGTGCTCCCCACAGCAGTTGCCAGTGTCAGCCATCTTGTGAGTCCTTCTCCACTCCCTGTGATGTGCGCATGGTTCATGGTGGTGTTGATGGGACAGTTGTGGGGGGGCAATATGTGTGACTACGACTCCCATGATGCTATTGGCTACACTGACTTGGCCAGCATACACAGAATTCCTTCCTTTCAGTGGTCTTCACTGTGTGTTGGTGTTGTTGTGGTGGCTACATGTCTGGATGTGTTTGTTAGTTCTATTTGTGCCACTGTCTAGCTGTAGTTGTAGTTGTGTTTGTACATGTGATGGCACGGTTGAATGTAACTTTGAGATGGCATGTGTTGTGTTTCTCTGACTGACATACACATTTTGGGATGATTCTGTTCTGGTTGCTGTGTAATTGCTATGAGTGCATGGTTTGACTCTCCCCTTGACAGTGATGTGTGTGTGTATTGTGGCAGAATATTGTGTACATTTGTTGTGTACTCACCAGGCTCTGGGATGTTCTCTAGTCCATATACGCTCACTGGCGGAAGGATGGCCCGCACCTTCTCCTCCCAGGGCCTGAGGTATACTGGCTTGGCAGGAGGGCCACTGCCGGTGTATTGGCTCAGGAGGTAGTCTTTCTTGAGCAGGTCCCGTACCCTCCTGCGCACGTCATACCACCTGTTCTGGATGTCGGTCTTTGTGCGCAGACATGGTGATTGTGCGTTCACCCTGTTGATGATCCTCTCCCACATCTTGGTTTTCTGGGAGATGGGGGTCTGTTGGACCAGTGTGCCAAACAGCTGTGGCTCTACCCTGAGGATCTCGTCTACCATGACTTCCAATTCACAATCTAGGAACTTGTGATTCTTCTTGGGGGGCATGGTGATGGGTGGTGATGGTGAGTGATGTGTGTGTTGGTGTGCAGGTGAGGGTGTGTGAGTGTGTGTTTTGCTGGGTGTATGTGAGGTAGGTATTTGTTGGTGTGCTGATGGTGTGTGGCTTGTGTGAGGGATGAGCTGTGGGTGTGTGGTTGCTGTCTCTTGGGTGCTGGCAGTAGAATGGCATTTGCAAAGGATCATGGTTGGGATTTGTGTCCTTTATATGGGTGGAGTTGTGGGTGTGTCTTTGTTCTCTGTCCCCACCCCCCAGTATTTATTGGCTTTGTAATTGCTTGTTTGGCCTTTTTTGTGTGATTTTTCCTTTGTACTGTCTGTGCATGTTGGAAACGTTCTTGTGACCGAGTCGGACCCTGCATTTGTCTCGTACGGTGTTCTCCGTTTCGTTCACGCTGTGTTTGTGCAGTTTTCTATGCTGCGTACGCGTCGGTCGCGGTGTTTTGTGTTACTTCGGCTCGGTTTTGTATGCGTGTCGGTCGTACGGCTTGTCCTCCGTCCGACTCGGTCGTGGTTTTCGCGCCTTGCATCGTACTTTGCGGTTTGGAGTTCGCGTGTACGTTTCGGTCGGATTTGTTCCGGGTGCGTGTCGGTCGGTTCGATTCGCGTGTTTTTCCGGCCGGATTGCTGTTTTCCGTGCGGCTCGGTCGTTCGGCTTGGGTTCGGTACGTGTCGGTCGGATTTTGCACGCTTTGCATCGTACTTGGCGTGTCGGGCGCCACAGGTACGTGTCGGTCGGAATAAATTCCGGCTCCGAGTCGGTCGGTGCTTTTTCCGGCCCGAATCGGAATCGACCCCATAATGCCTACAACTATGGATGATATGTGTGACTCCTACACTTTGTAACCCACCTTTTCTTATGTAACGTTTCCTGTACATTGATTTGTCTCAGCATAATATGTGTGAGATGTGGAGCACTCTGACACCCCTCAATGGGATGGGTAGCGCTATAAAAAAAAAAAAATGTTATTAGTATAAATACTCTGACATTCTTATGTGAATTGCATATCTTTAACATACCGCAGTTAAACAAAGTTGAAATCTTGCCCCAGATCACATTTTCTTCTAAGTACTTGTGAAGTAATAATAAGCTGTGTACCTTTGTTTCCCTCCATTGCATTGGCATCTAGGTGTTAGGCTTCAGATATCTCCGAGCCAGGATGAGATTCCAACAATGGGAGGGCTCGTGACCATTTCAGTGAGGTCTTTGTGTTGGGGCTGCTGGAAGAGGACGTAGAAAAGCCCTTTCACTGCCTGCAGCAGGCAACGAACAGCCACTGCGAACGAGTCAAACATTACTGGGGACGGTCCACATCCCAGATCCAGCTCAATAATAATTGCCAGATCCGGGATCAAGCTGGATCCCCCTTGTTAGGGTGCACAGACAAAATATCGAGTTTTTTATTTCGACCTACATTAATATCGAGTTTTAAATATCGTAGGGACAGAATATCGACATCAAGAATATCGGTGACCAGAATATCGACCTGAAGGTAAGAAATATCGTTTTTTTAATATCGAAGTTAGTAATATCGATAGCAAAAATATTGATGTTAATAATATCGATGTTTATGTTAGTGTTATGTATTTTAGTATGTATTTTATATGTATGTGTTCCACATGTTTTGTTATGTTTTGTATTTTTTTTAAATATATGTATTAATTGTTTAGAAGTTAGTAATTTTTTTTAAAGTAAATTTTGCGTTTTAGTACTGTAGCGGGTTGTGGGTTTATAGGGGAATAGGGTGGGAAGTAATTTAATTATAGTAAATTAATTCATAATTTTTAGAAATTATTAATTATTTTAAATTAAATTTTGCATTTTAGTTCTGTAGCGGGTTGTGGGTTTATAGGGGAATAGGGTGGGAAATAATTTAATTGTAATTAAGTAATTATTAATTTTTATTTATTGGTATTGCTAATTAATTTATTTTTTAATTAATTATGAATTGGTAATTAATTTTTATTAATTGATTAATTGATAATTATATTAATTGTATTAATTTTTTATTGGAGCGGGTTGTGGGTTTATAGGGGAATAGGGTGGAAGTAAATTAATTATAATAAATTAATTAATAATTTTTATTTTTGGTATTGATAATTAATGTATTGTTTATTAATTATTAATTGGTAATTAATTTGTATTAATTAATTAATTGATAAATATATTAATTGTGTTAATTTAGTTTAGGAGCGGGTTGTGTGTTTATAGGGGAATAGGGTGGGAAGTAATTTATTATAATTAAGTAATTATTTATTAATATTTATTGGTATTGATAATTAATTTATTGTTAATTAATTATTAATTGGCAATTAATTTTTATTAATTATTATTTATTGGTATTGATAATTAATTTATTGTTAATTAATTATTAATTGGTAATTAATTTTTATTAATAGATTAATTGATAATTATATTAATTGTGTTAAATTTTATGCGGAGTGTGTTGTGTGTTTATTGGCGAATACGGTGGGAAGTAATTTAATGTTATTAAAGTAATTATTCATTTTAATTTATTGGTATTTATAATTAATTTATTGTTAATTTATTAATAAATCATTATTTAATTACAAAAATTATTTAATTGATAAGTATGTTATTTTTAACCCCTACGCTATCCAACACTTTCCCTACTGTTGCACTCTCTGGAGTGGGAATAGTACTTTTTACCCCTACGCTATCCAACATTTTCCCTACTGTTGCACTCACTGGAGTGGGAATAGTAATTTTAAGCTTTTCGCTATCCAACACTTTCCCTACTGTTGCACTCTCTGAAGTGGGAATAGTAATGTTTACCCCTACGCTATCCAACACTTTCCCTACTGTTGCACTCTCTGGAGTGGGAATAGTAATTTTTACCCCTAACCTATCCAACACTTTCCCTACTGTTGCACTCTCTGGAGTTGGAATAGTAATTTTTACCCCTACTCTATCCAACATTTTCCCTACTGTTGCACTCACTGGAGTGGGAATAGTAATTTTAAGCTTTTCGCTATCCAACACTTTCCCTACTGTTGCACTCTCTGAAGTGGGAATAGTAATGTTTACCCCTACGCTATCCAACACTTTCCCTACTGTTGCACTGTCTGGAGTTGGAATAGTAATTTTTACCCCTACGCTATCCAACACTTTCCCTACTGTTGCACTCTCTGGAGTTGGAATAGTAATTTTTACCACTACGCTATCCAACACTTTCCCTACTGTTGCAATCTCTGGAGTGGGAATAGTAATTTTTACCCCTACGCTATACAACACTTTCCCTACTGTTGCACTCTCTGGAGTTGGAATAGTAATTTTTACCCCTACTCTATCCAACACTTTCCCTACTGTTGCACTTTCTGGAGATGGAATAGCAATTATATCCCCTACGCTATCCCACACTTTCCCTACTGTTGCACTCTCTGGAGTGGGAATAGTAATTTTTACCTCTACGCTATCCAACACTTTCCCTACTGTTGCACTCACTGCAGTGGGAATAGTAATTTTTACCCCTACGCTATCCAACACTTTCCCTACTGTTGCACTCTTTGGAGTGGGAATAGTATTTTTTTTCTCTCCGCTATCCAATATTTTTCTGTATTGTTTTAGTTAATGTTGTGTATAATTTATTTTAAAAACATTAAAAATATTGTAGTTTTTTAATTTGTTATATATATTTTTTATATTTTTATTTATATTATTTTTGTATGTGTATATATGTATTTATAATTTATAAAATGTTTTTAACAATGTATAAGTTATTAAAATAATTATTTATTAATATTATTAAGTAAGTATATATATTATATTTTATATGTATATGTTTAATTTATTTTAACATTATATGTATTAGTTATTATTTTTAAACATTTTTAAATATTTTTAACTATGTTTCTTTTAATTATATGTATTATTTACTTTATTTTACATTATTTTTTAACATTTAAAAAAACTATGGGGCCCATTACGATGTCGGGCGGAAGCACGACCGCGTTGGCGGCAGTGCGGTAAAATGCCTTTTACCGCACGCCAGCCGCGGTCTTCACGCCCACCATATTAGGATGGGAAAACATAGGCATTCACCGTCCGCCGCGGAGTGACGCCGACCGCAATCGAACAGCGCCCGCCACCGCGGCGGAGTGAGCCAATCACCACACACCGCCGTGCGGAATGACGTCCCGTACGCCGAGGATATCACGATGCCGGAAACAGGGCAGCGCACCGCGACAGAGAAACCGCACAGCGAAAGACGGCGGAGACATGACAGCGGAGACAGAAAAAATAACACCCGGGACACACCGCGATGGATCCTGCCCTACACGCACTCCCGGTGCTGTACATGATCCACTACCTGCAAGTCATCCACCGCCACGGACGCCTCCGCAGGTACGTACAGACACAACAGTGCAAGTAACACAATACACAGCTTCAGGGGGGAAAAACATTGCATGGGAACACCACACACCCCTGTGGGGACAGGCACACAGCCAGCACTGCACACACACATGTCCCACCTGTCACAAAAATGTCACGCCACAAACTGCCCACCCATGTACCGCATTCATGTACAAATGTCCTGGTCACGTCACCGCCGCGGTCAGTGTGCATGAAAACATGCACACAACGCAGAGCACAGGGCCAGCGCATACCAAGGGCAACGTACAAATAGCACAGAGCCACAACTACATCCACAACACACCAGCAACCGCCCTGAAGGGACACAACATGTGTCTCACAAGTGCCACTCCTGCACAACAACAACACAACTACAGCCACACCATGCCCCACGTCCCAACAACTGCATATACAGCCACAGCAGGACCCTATGCAAAGGAACACATAGCACCGAAGGCCAGGCCCCAGCCAACACACACACCACAACAACATCACACACAAGCCAAGAACACTGAGGCCAGGCACAAAATGTACACACACACAGATGAGGACCAAACACTTCACTTCACACACCACCTGACAAGTCACACACACACCACCCAGAGTCACAGCTACATACACACACCACATGCCAGCAGTAATGGAGGACAAAATATAGGAAAGCCAAAGTGAGGTGCCCACAAATGGAAGGGCAGTGACTAAACCATCAAGCATGTGTGATGCACATGCAAGACAAGACACATGTGAGAACACACACAGCCCATCACAGCACACATGGCTGACACAGTCAGTCAACACAAACCACGGTCACCCCAATGCCACAACTCCTGGAGACAGCAAGGACACCCATGTATAGGCACAGGGATGTAAGGAAGGCCCTGAACACAAACACTGACCAGCCACACATAGGCATCCAAATACTGGACAAGACAACGTCTGCTGCACAGGACCCAGTGACACACTACATGACAGCCAAGCACAAGTCGGATATGGCACACATACCTCCTCCCACAACAGCAACACACAATACTGCCATGTGCACAAAACACAACCACAGGGCTAAACAAGTACACATACAGGCACACCACTCCAGGGTCACACATGGCAGTAGTTGACAATGCATGTGCACACACATCCACAGTCACAACAAAGTCACCCCCTTCACACCACACACTTCTCCACCACCCAAGTGCACACATTGGAAGTAAGCCATGGGACCTGGATAACTCATCACCACAAGATGTCCATACACCGACACTGATTGGCACACAGAAAGGAAGCTCACATAGACCCCATGACCCTGGCCTGCCTGCCTGTAAGCCTGTGCCCAAACTCCCACCCTGTGCTGCCATTGCCCACAAACCTGACATGTGTCCACCATAGATAACATGAGCCAAGAAGGAAGATGACTACAAGACTTCATTGCCAACCACCTGCACTGCAACCATAAGTATCACAGTCAGGTACAAATGAAGTGCCTCCCACCCCTGCAAAAAAATGAAATGTGACACAACCCATTGGCAATGTCGAAGTGGCATACTGAGCCTGTGACACAGTTAACCATGCACACACAGAAACAACTTTATTCAGGAAGGACACTGACACAACTCACTGCAGGACCAACTGTGTTTATTCACAATTTGCATATAGAGCCAACAAATCTGGGCAACAGCAAAGCCAGTGGGCATTTCAATATGCACAGTATTTACATGAGAAGCTGCACAGGCAGGGGGCAAACAGCAGTGAACAGCAAGGCCAGTGGCCAGTCCAAAGTGCAGGTGAGGTACATGAGAAGCTGCACAGGCAGGGGGCAAACAGCAGTGAACAGCAAGGCCAGTGACCAGTCCAAAGTGCAGGTGAGGTACATGAGAAGCTGCACAGGCAGGGGGCAAACAGCAGTGAACAGCAAGGCCATTGGCCAGTCCAAAGTGCAGGTGAGGTACATGAGAAGCTGCACAGTCAGGGGGCAAACAGCAGTGAACAGCAAGGCCAGTGGCCAGTCCAAAGTGCAGGTGAGGTACATGAGAAGCTGCACAGGCAGGGGGCAAACAGCAGTGAACAGCAAGGCCAGTGGCCAGGACACAGTGCAGGTTAAGTCCATGAGATCCTGCACAGGCAGGGGGCACACAGCAGTGAACAACAAGGCCAGTGGCCAGGACACAGTGCAGGTTAAGTCCATGAGATCCTGCACAGGCAGGGGGCACACAGCAGTGAACAGCAAGGCCAGTGGCCAGGACACAGTGCAGGTTAAGTCCATGAGATCCTGCACAGGCAGGGGGGAAACAGCAGTGAACAACAAGGCCAGTGGCCAGGACACAGTGCAGGTTAAGTCCATGAGATCCTGCACAGGCAGGGGGCACACAGCAGTGAACAACAAGGCCAGTGGCCAGGACACAGTGCAGGTTAAGTCCATGAGATCCTGCACAGGCAGGGGGCACACAGCAGTGAACAACAAGGCCAGTGGCCAGGACACAGTGCAGGTGAGGTACATGAGAAGCTGCACAGGCAAGGGGCAAACAGCAGTGAACAACAAGGCCAGTGGCCAGGACACAGTGCAGGTGAGGTACATGAGAAGCTGCACAGGCAAGGGGCAAACAGCAGTGAACAACAAGGCCAGTGGCCAGGACACAGTGCAGGTTAAGTCCATGAGATCCTGCACAGGCAGGGGGCACACAGCAGTGAACAACAAGGCCAGTGGCCAGGACACAGTGCAGGTTAAGTCCATGAGATCCTGCACAGGCAGGGGGCACACAGCAGTGAACAACAAGGCCAGTGGCCAGGACACAGTGCAGGTGAGGTACATGAGAAGCTGCACAGGCAGGGGGCAAACAGCAGTGAACAACAAGGCCAGTGGCCAGGACAAAGTGCAGAGTGAGTCCATGAGAAGCTGCACAGGCAGGGGGCACACAGCAGTGAACAACAAGGCCAGTGGCCAGTCCAAAGTGCAGGTGAGGTACATGAGAAGCTGCACAGGCAGGGGGCAAACAGCAGTGAACAGCAAGGCCAGTGGCCAGTCCAAAGTGCAGGTGAGGTACATGAGAAGCTGCACAGGCAGGAGGCAAACAGCAGTGAACAGCAAGGCCAGTGGCCAGGACACAGTGCAGGTGAGGTACACGAGAAGCTGCACAGGCAGGGGGCAAACAGCAGTGAACAGCAAGGCCAGTGGCCAGGACACAGTGCAGGTGAGGTACACAAGAAGCTGCACAGGCAGGGGGCAAACAGCAGTGAACAGCAAGGCCAGTGGCCAGTCCAAAGTGCAGGTGAGGTACATGAGAAGCTGCACAAGCAGGGGCACACAGCAGTGAACAACAAGGCCAGTGGGCAGGACAAAGTGCAGAGTGAGTCCATGAGAAGCTGCACAGGCAGGGGGCACACAGCAGTGAAACACAAGGCAAGTACAATGTGCAGAGTAGTCACATCAGAAGCTACACAGGGAATGTATGCAACTCTACCATGCCATGCCCAGCAACAGAGTAATGGGTCTGACAATGGGCATCACACGCACCCCTGTGGACAGACAGGTGTGTGAGGGTGACCACCACTCAGATGGGGCTGTCTGTCGGACTTGGAGCTGACTGTGTGTTGGGGTCTGTTGGCCGACTACCCTGGGCAGTGGGAGTAACAACTGTGGAAGAGCCAACTGTGCATGTGGTAGCTGGGGGGCTGCTTGGACCAAGTGGGGTGGTGGCCCGGGGAGGTGGACTCATGCCCTGGTGAGACACAGTGTGTGCCGGAGAATGTGGAGGGGTGCCTCTCCACTTCTTGGGGATCCTGAAAGGCTTCCCTGTCAGGGGATTGAGGGGAACTGGGGCAGACACAACAGGTGACCCCAACACCAAAGCTGATTCTGGTGTGGATGGTGACCCCCCTCTGGGGACATGCTGGAACCCGCTGTGCGCTTGCCTGGTGTTTGCCGCCGCCCTGCCTCCCTCTGTCCACCAGCTTTGCCCCCTACAGTGTCCTCCCGTGCTGGCTTCACAGGGCTTGGGATGGGAGTGGAGGTCAAGGATGTATTATCCATGGGGCCCTCATCCTGTGTAATGTTTGCAGGCAACACCTTCTCAGTGGGTGTGGAAACTGTCTTTTTGCCTCTGCGAGACGTCTTTGGGACAGGGAAGTCTTTGGCAGGGGAGGAAGGTGAGGCCTGTGACCCTGATGCTTGTTTCTTTGCTTTGTGGCCCTTGCTGTCGCCTGATGGGCTTTTCTCTCTGCGCTCTGGGGTGGCCTTACTCTTATGTGGGGATGGTGTCTGTGCCCTAGTACGCTTGAGTTGCTGCTGCTCCTGTGTGCTGCGGGTTCTGTATCGGGACTTTGGGGTCTGTTGGGCATTGTCACTGTCGTCAGAGGTGCACAGTGACACGGGGCCGGACCGAGTGCTGGGAGTCTCTCCCTGACTATGTGCCTGTTGCAGGGCTGCTGTCACAGTTGATGACAAGGACTGCACAGTGCGGTGTAGCCCACCAACGTCGGAATGTAAGCCCTCCATGAAAGCTATAACCTGCCCCAACTTTTTGTCGTGCTCTTGGAAGGCATTGAGAAGTGCTGTCGCCCAACACACATCTGGCGCAATAGCTCGACTGCTTCTGCACTGAGGGCAGCAGGGCTGACATGGGCTGGGGCAGCTGTGCCTGGGGTGAAGGTGACTCTACCCTTCCTACTTGTGCGGACACAGGCAGCACCAGTGGAGGTTGAAGGGAGGCTGGGCACTGGACGCTGTGTGGTGGAAGAGGAGGCAGATTCCCCGTTCCCTGTACCCCCCAACATGGATGTGTCACCGCTGGCGTCAGCTGAGGTAGAGCTTTGTGTCTCCAGCTGTGAGTCCTCTAGCAGACTCCTGTCCCCCTCCTCGGCGCTGGTCACATCTGTGTCAGTCAGCTCCGGTGCGGCTGTAGCAGTGGAAGCCTCACCACTGGTGTCCGTCCCCTCTCCCTCTGCACATACGGGAGCTGCTGCATAGGAGAGAGAAGTACTGTGAGATGAGTGGCATCAACAGAACTAACACGTGCCAATACATCTGCATCCTAGAAAGAGGAGTGCAGCACATTGCATGCCACCTGTGCACACATATATCTTGACACCCAAAAGTTCGACACAACGGTGCATGTCCGCCCCACGTCCTGCCATAAGTGACCCAGGTGATTCACACAGCACTCCATCCTGCAGTTGGCTCACATCAGACACAGCCCCAAAATGCCCTGTGCACACACACTGTCCCGATGTTGGCAAGGATGAACACCATGACATGGTGCACATCACCTACATGTGTGGAGCAGTAGGGGACCACACAGACTACAACATACCAGCCCACAATGACCCTGCACACATGCCATCCACCATATCGAGGCCATGGGCACATCTACTGTTGCACATTGGCCTCAGATGTCTGACTGGCAGACATCTGAGGTCTGGAATTGCACACATTCATTGAAACGCATTCACAGTTGGCACACTGGCATTACCATCCATCAGAATTCACACACTACCCCACAGCAGAAAGTACCTGAAGGCCACAACTCCAAATGTAAGAGAGATGCACAGTGCTAAAACTCACTTCATGAAGCACCGTTTGGGCAAAAGCATGGCAAATACACCCAGCACAGAGGCCACTCACAAAACATTGCACCACACAACCAACGTCACACAGCTGACAATTTGCACACTCTGTAGACACATGCACCCACTCCCAGCCAAAGGCAGCCTGCAACACATACTCACCCCTGTCTCGCTGCTGATGCTCCCTCAGTCGTCTGTCCAGCTCAGGTTGTGTGACAGCCAGGATGCGGGCCATTAGTGTTGTCATGCTGCGCCTAGCCAACCTGCCAGTCCGAGGGAGCAGCCCCAGCGTCATCTCGGCCACGTTCTTGCTCAGCCGGCAGATGTCCTCCCACCTTTTATGACAGTGGGTGCGCCTTCGGTTTGACACACCCAGATCCCGGACTCTGGAGGCAATGGCCCTCCACACGGCTTTACGCTGGTGGACCTTCAGCTGCAGGCATGGGAGACAAGAGGGGTGATGTGCCAGTGACACAGTGCACAATAACAACACAACGAAAATGCAGTAGCACGACAGTGACTCATCAAAAACTCAAGCTACAACTGTCACATAGCCAACAATTGTTCTGAACATGATGCAATGTCATTGGTCAATCAGACGTACAGGCATGCATGTTCGATGGTGGACACAGTACCTCCACACCACATTCACATGCAGGATACCAACACACCAAGCAACGTGTAGTCTGCCTGCAGCTACTGTCTGCAGTTACCTACAACTACACATACAGAAGATAGCAAAACATGTGTCATGCTGTTGGACTCACTGTGTCCAACACTGCGCAGACCTAAGTGTCCTAGCCCTGTGAAAGCCTCACTGTGTCTTGGGACTCACATAGGGTGACAACGACTGTCATACACACACCCTTCTCCCACGCCTGCTCCTGTGCAATCTACATGGCAGAGATGGGACTTAGATGAAGAGGCGTGAGACAAACACACATGGTACACACTGTACATGCAGTGATGTTGACATGTGGCATTCGGTGGGGACTGTGCAGGGCAGGTCGACTGACACTGAGTGGGTCAATTGGGAGCAACACAGCCATGCACACAAACGCTAACTGGCCAGACTCCTGCATCACCAAAATGTAGCTGCACTGTATGGCTGACACTACAGGACATGTCCCTCTACTCTGGATAGGCATGCAGGGTAACGTGTGAAAGAGCCCACCAAGCCCTTCCCGCAGTAGCAAACATGCAGTGCATGTCAGAGCCCCACAACCACTGACACAGACCGAAGCACCTCCACCCCACGTGTGCACACCCTGCACTCTCACTCACAGTCTGGGAAACTTACCACGACATTAGGTCCGCCATAAAGCCTTGGGTACTGTGCAAGCACCCCGTCTACCAGGACCCCAAGCTCCTCACTGGTGAAGGGACTGGCACGGATCTTCTGAGTCCTCGACATCACAATGGACATGTGGCAGCAGCAGCACGTTGAGGGTGGCAGTCAGCAGTCCCTTGAGGCAGCAGGTGCAGGGTGGCAGCCAGCAGTCCCTTGGGGCAGCAGGTGCAGGGTGGCAGCCAGCAGTCCCTTGAGGCAGCAGCAGCAGGTGCAGGGTGGCAGCCAGCAGTCCCTTGAGGCAGCAGCAGCAGGTGGAGGGTGGCAGCCAGCAGTCCCTTGGGGCAGCAGCAGCAGGTGCAGGGTGGCAGCCAGCAGTCCCTTGAGGCAGCAGGTGCAGGGGTGTCAGTCAGCAGTCCCTGGTAGCTGTGGGAATGTGGTGTGCCCTCCCACACATATATAGGCCCCTGCGGCTGTGTCAGTGGTCCCAGGGTGCTGCAATTGGTGTACAAGGTCTGCCTCATTCAAATACATCCAATGTCCGCCTCCGCGGTGGCGCTGCACGCCTACCGCGATTTTCAAACTCGCATCAGGCTACCGCGAGTCTGCTTCCCATTAGCTGCAGGGGCATGGTCCATGCCGGTGACACACCGTAGGATGCATGTGCGCGCTACCGCGGTGGTGCATCTTATGAATGCCTCCAGTGACCGCCTCCGCGGGGGTGGTGCACGCCCACCGCGATTTTCAAACTCGCATCAGGCTACCGCGAGGCTGCTTCCCATTGGCTGCAGGGGCATGGTCCATGCCGGTGACACACCACAGGGCCCAGGCGGTAGGCACCGCCATATGTCTGGCAGACAGTGCCTGGAGTGACCGTGATTTGGGTAGCGGTGCATGGCGACTGCAATTGTCACATACATAACTGGCGGTGTCTCCCGCGATCGTGCATGGGTTATGTGCGGTGCCGCACCTCAGTGGCCAGGCGGTAGGCACCGCCACATGTCTGGCAGACAGTGCCTGGAGTGACCGTGATTTGGGTAGCGGTGCATGGTGACCGCAATTGTCACATACATAACTGGCGGTGTCTCCCGCGATCATGCATGGGTTATGTGCGGTGCCGCACCTCAGTGGCCAGGCGGTAGGCACCGCCACATGTCTGGCAGACAGTGCCTGGCATGACCGTGATTTGGGTAGCGGTGCATGGTGACCGCAATTGTCACATACATAAGTGGCGGTGTCTCCCGCGATCGAGCATGGGTTATGTGCGGTGCGACACCTCAGTGGCCAGGCGGTAGGCACCGCCACATGTCTGGCAGACAGTGCCTGGAGTGACCGTGATTTGGGTAGCGGTGCATGGTGACCGCAATTGTCACATACATAACTGGCGGTGTCTCCCGCGATCGTGCATGGGTAATGTGCGGTGCCGCACCTCAGTGTCCAGGCGGTAGGCACCGCCACATGTCTGGCAGACAGTGCCTGGAGTGACCGTGATTTGGGTAGCGGTGCATGGTGACCGCAATTGTCACATACATAACTGGCGGTGTCTCCCGCGATCGTGCATGGGTTATGTGCGGTGCCGCACCTCAGTGGCCAGGCGGTAGGCACCGCCACATGTCTGGCAGACAGTGACTGGAGTGAGCATTAATGGAGTTGTGGAGTAGCTGTGCTGCACCTAACGTGTCCTCCAGCTCTCTGCATAAGCCAACATATGCAGTGCCCAGGGTCTCAACAATTGAAGGGTCCTCATGAGGGCAAATGCACAAAAGGGACATGTCCCTCCACATCACCAACACATACCATATATGGGTCGTCAATACATTGCAGGGGGACATACACTCGCACATGTCACATGTGCTGTGTAATGAAATGTAGACTGTCCAGTTACTGTGTTGCATAGCATATGGAGATAATGGTCAATGTCTGTGTGTGCAATGTAACGCACAATGTCGTCTCATTGACTGGACTAGGGGCATCAGCAACTGGCACATTGCCCAATGCACATGCACACACGTGTCCCCCACGCTCAGCTGGTGGTGAGTGTGTAGTTGATGTGTGCCATGTGCAACCTGTGTTGGGTGGTGTATCAGGGCCAGCAACATGGTGTGTTCGGCTAGTATTGCAATTATCAAAATATGCTGGGGGTCAGACTCACAGGTATGCACACATATCTATTAGTATATCACACTGTGCATGCGAATGAGCCGGAGGGGTGCACAGATAATTGCTGCTGGTAAGGAGACAGGTGTACGAGTAGTGTGCCTGCTAGTTGTGAAGTGCCCTGTCGGTTGATGGTGCATGTTGTAAGACTTGGGAATGTGTCTGTAGAAGTAATTGATGTGATGCACATTTCATGGTCTTCTGCATTGACATCTGTGCACTGTGATCTGTCCTAGGAGGAGGAGGCACAATATCCATCGTCCGTTCACAGTCCTGGCAGACATGGAGAATGAGGAAATAATCCGCAAATTCAGGCTGGACCGACAAACCCTGCAGAACCTATGTGCCATGTTGGAGCCCCACCTGCAGCCACGTCGGACATATCCAACAGCTTTCACCGTAACAGCTAAGGTGATGGCATGCCTGCATTTCTTTGCAACGGGCTCTTTCCAGCACACGGTCGCATGTGCAGGCGGGATGTCACAGCCGATGTTCAGCATGGTGCTGAGGGATGTCCTGTCGGCCATGATGCTGTACAAAGACAGATATATCCATTTTCCCAGGGGGCCTGAGTTGGTGGCTGTGAAGGGCGATTTCTATGCCCTTGGACATATCCCCCATGTCATTGGTGCAATTGATTGCACACATGTTGGGCTTGTGCCACCACAGGCACGTGAACAGGTTTACCGCAATAGGAAGCATTCACACTCGGTAAATGTTCAAGTGGTGTGCCTGGCGGACATGATCATCTCACACGTGTGTGCCAAGTTTCCTGGCTCAGCCCATGATGCCCACATCTTGCGCAGCAGCATCGTTCCTCAGTTGATGGCCAATCTGCTTCCTGAGCGTGCATGGCTTGTGGGTGAGTATGTATAGTGGATTAGAGTGGTGTGTGTGTGTGACATGCTCTTGTGTAGCATTTTGGGACTGCAAGGTTAATCTGTGTCTCTCACACACAGGTGACTCGGCATATCCAAACCGCCCGTGGTTGCTGAGCCCATTGCGGAACCCCGTCACGCCAGCTGATGTGCGATACAATGATGCCCATGGGAGGACACGTCGTGTGATAGAACGGACATTTGGTCTCCTAAAATCAAGATTTCGGTGCCTGGACCGTACTGGGGGGCCCTTATGTACTCGCCAGGGAAGGTGTGTCAGATAGTGGTGGCATGCTGCATGCTCCACAACCTGGCCATTCGCAAGGCAATACCCCTGATCCTGGATGACGATGATGAGCAGCCAAGGCCGCTGCCTGCAAATCAAGCCGGATCCAGTGACGAGGGCAGTGGAGAGGAGGAAGGAGTCGACATGCGTCGTCAGCTCATCACCCGCTACTTCACTTGAAGGTGAGTGACGATGTAGAAGGGACAAAATGGTCTGATGGTGTTGCTGTTGCTGTGTGGGTGTATGTGAGCTTGCTGACTGCAGCTTGGTGTTGACTCATTGCTGCCTGCCAATGTATGTGTGATTGGTTAGTGTGGAACAGATTGTCTCTATGGTGACTGTTGCTCTGTGTAAAGTTTGTAGATCTGAGTACCTTGTTGACAAGTGTCGTGTGATGTGTGCAATGCCACACCCATACAAGTGACTCTTGTTCTGCTGTTTTCCGTAGGTCCCTTCAGCATCTCACTTGTTACCTACATTCCATTCCCCTGGACCATGTCCTACACGGTGAAGGTTGCACATCCTGTATTAAAGATGGAGCAGACACAACAACATGTGTGTAAGGTGTATTTATTAACAACTGTGACATGCAAGGGTGGAGGAAATGTGAAGGGGGTAATTGAAGAAGTGAGTTGACAGTCAAGGTAAATGAGATACTTGAGTAGTCCCCACAATGATGTGGAGACCCAGTCCAACAGATGGATGCCATTCACATGGCAGTGTGGTGAAGGATAGTCCAAAAGGTCAATGCAGTGGTGCAGTGGTCTGCCATCATAGCTGGCTCGGGGACTAGCGTTTGGCAGGTGCTTTGGCACGTGGGTCCCCCTGGCCTTTCCTTGGACGGCCCCTTTTGCGCTTGACTGGAGGGGCCACTGCTGCAGGGACAGTGGTGTCTGAGGACTCACCCCCTCTGTGGACGCAGGGGAGGATGATGAAGTGTCATCCTGCTGCCCAACAGGGGAGGCGAAGGGGTAGAATGTTGCGCTGGCCTGTCCCTCAGAACCGCCACTAGCTGCCCCAAGAGGTCCACAATCTGTCCCATGCGTGTGTCCATGGACCTCAGCAGCAAGAGGTGCTCCCGAGATTCTTCCTCTAACCGGCCCATTCGTCCCTGGGCCTGTTGGTAGGCCCCAAGGACTCTGTCGATGTGACCCAGGGCTTCCGTCCCAGGATCAGTCCCCCTCTGCATGACCCTGTCCCGACCACCTGCACTGCTGCCACGGTCCTGTCCGGTCCTCACATTGGCCCGCTGCATCCTCTCCCTGGCCTCCGCAGTCGATGTAGTGGGCTGCTCAACCCCTGGGGCAGGGAGGGTGTTGCGGGCAGCTGTGGTGGTGGTGGTGGTGGTGGTGGTTGACACACAGGCCGTGACAGCAGCTGTCAGAGGATGGTCAGGGGCTGCAGCTGATGTGGTTGGGGGACAATGGGTGCCTGGGACTGGTTGCGGCCTGCCACACCAGATGGGCCAGCGTGGAGCTCCTCATCCAAGGAATCCAGGGAGTCCTCATCCAGTTGTCGCTGTTCCGGGGGGGGGGGGGGACTGGCTCTGCAGGGTGGTGTCATCCTCTGCAGTGAGTTCTTGGTCACCTGTGGGTCAGATGAGAAATGGTCATTGTGTTGCACCCAGCAAAGTTAGTGTTAGCAGTGTTACATCAACTGTTTGTACATCCAGCAGTTGTTCACTGTACAAATTTGCATTGACCGACATCCAGTGATGCATTACAAGCTGTTGTGGTACATGCATTACTTGTCCATATTGGGAGTTCTCAAGACATGACATGCACAATATATGTTTTTTGACATTGACAGTCTCATGTTGGCATCCTGTTATTGATCAATCATATGTCATCCATTTACGCGTATGTGTCACTTGTTGAGCCCTTGTAGCGGTTCTCTCTGCACAGTGAGTGAGCATTGTAGTTTCATGCATACCTTATCATTGTGGTGTAGATATCTGTATTTGCAATTCCAGACATGCTTAAGTTTGCTTTCAGTAGATTCTAGGTGGTCTGGTCCACTGCTACTGTCAGATGGCATGTAGTGGTGTGCATGGTTGTGCTCGGAGTTCCATCGACATGTGTTTCAGTCATTCACACTTTGGTCGCTGTCACAGTTTCATTTTCTTAGGTGTGTGCACACTATAGTTGCCAATGCTATCTGGGTGTGCAGTTGTGAATTGAGAGGCCTGGTGTCCTATGCCGACATGTTTTATTAAATGCATATCTGGCTTTATGTTGTGGCTGTGGATATGTTGTGTTTGCTGTGTTTTCCTTGTATTTGTGAGACCTCTCTGTGTGTGTATGATGATGGCTTCCATCTTGGTCCAGTGTGGGACAGGTCAGCATGATATGTCCACATGCAAGTTCTTTTGAAGTGTACATTGCAATGACTGACACATGCATGTTGGTGCCAGGGAGTAATGGGTCTTGTGTGCTGCTGCCGGTCAGGTGGGCCCGTGTGAGTTGTTGTGCAAGCTTTCCAGCCCCACACACCCCGACCTGTGAGATGCGGTTACCTACCTGTGAGTTGGGTGGGTAGCATACATTGCCTGCCACATGCTTCTTATTGGGGGTGTAGTGTCACATCCTCCATAGTGGTGGGACAGCATGCATGTAGCATTTTGTGGGACGGATAGCCAAACACACTGCACCGTCTCCCTGTGGAGATGGCTACCTACCTGTTAGGTGAGGGTGTAGCACACAATGGCTGAGGCTTGCTTCTGGGTGGGGGGAGGGCTACATCCTGCTCAGCTGTGGGACAAGGGGGCCTGGTGGGAGTTGTAGTGCAGGCATCCCAAACACCCACCCACCTCCCTGTGATGATGGCTACCTACCTGTTAGGTGAGGGTGAAGGACACAATGGCTGCCACATGGTTCTGGGGGAGGGGGTGCTCCATCCTGCTGAGTGATGGGGCAGGGTGTGCCTGGTGGGAGTCGTAGTGCAGGCCTCCACACACACACCCACCTCCCTGTGAAGATGGCTACCTACCTGTTAGGTGAGGGTGAAGGACACAATGGCTGCCACATGGTTCTGGGGGGGAGGGGGTGCTCCATCCTGCTGAGTGATGGGGCAGGGTGTGCCTGGTGGGAGTCGTAGTGCAGGCCTCCCACACACACACACACCTCCCTGTGAAGATGGCTACCTACCTGTTAGGTGAGGGTGAAGGACACAATGGCTGCCACATGGTTCTGGGGGGGAGGGGGTGCTCCATCCTGCTGAGTGATGGGGCAGGGTGTGCCTGGTGGGAGTCGTAGTGCAGGCCTCCCACACACACACCCACCTCCCTGTGAAGATGCCTACCTACCTGTTAGGTGAGGGTGAAGGACACAATGGCTGCCACATGGTTCTGGGGGAGGGGGTGCTCCATCCTGCTGAGTGATGGGGCAAGGTGTGCCTGGTGGGAGTCGTAGTGCAGGCCTCCCCACACACACCCACCTCCCTGTGAAGATGGCTACCTACCTGTTAGGTGAGGGTGAAGGACACAATGGCTGCCACATGGTTCTGGGGGAGGGGGTGCTCCATCCTGCTGAGTGATGGGGCAGGGTGTGCCTGGTGGGAGTCGTAGTGTAGGCCTCCCACACACACACCCACCTCCCTGTGAAGATGGCTACCTACCTGTTAGGTGAGAGTGTAGCACACAATGGCTGAGGCTTGCTTCTGGGTGGGGGGGGCTACATCCTGCTCAGCTGTGGGACAAGGGGGCCTGGTGGGAGTTGTAGTGCAGGCTTCCCACACACACACCCACCTCCCTGTGAAGATGGCTACCTACCTGTTAGGTGAGAGTGTAGCACACAATGGCTGAGGCTTGCTTCTGGGTGGGGGAGGGCTACATCCTGCTCAGCTGTGGGACAAGGGGGCCTGGTGGGAGTTGTGGTGCAGGCCTCCCACACACACACACGCCTCCCTGTGAAGATGGCTACCTACCTGTTAGGTGAGGGTGTAGCACACAATGGCTGAGGCTTGCTTCTGGGTGGGGGGAGGGCTCCATCCTGCTCAGCTGTGGGACAAGGGGGCCTGGTGGGAGCTGTAGTGCAGGCCTCCCACACACACACACACCTCCCTGTGAAGATGGCTACCTACCTGTTAGGTGAGAGTGTAGCACACAATGGCTGAGGCTTGCTTCTGGGTGGGGGAGGGCTACATCCTGCTCAGCTGTGGGACAAGGGGGCCTGGTGGGAGTTGTAGTGCAGGCCTCCCACACACACACCCACCTCCCTGTGAAGATGGCTACCTACCTGTTAGGTGAGAGTGTAGCACACAATGGCTGAGGCTTGCTTCTGGGTGGGGGAGGGCTACATCCTGCTCAGCTGTGGGACAAAGGGGCCTGGTGGGAGTTGTAGTGCAGGCCTCCCACACACACACCCACCTCCCTGTGAAGATGGCTACCTACCTGTTAGGTGAGAGTGTAGCACACAATGGCTGAGGCTTGCTTCTGGGTGGGGGAGGGCTCCATCCTGCTCAGCTGTGGGACAAGGGGGCCTGGTGGGAGCTGTAGTGCAGGCCTCCCACACACACACACACCTCCCTGTGAAGATGGCTACCTACCTGTTAGGTGAGAGTGTAGCACACAATGGCTGAGGCTTGCTTCTGGGTGGGGGAGGGCTACATCCTGCTCAGCTGTGGGACAAGGGGGCCTGGTGGGAGTTGTAGTGCAGGCCTCCCACACACACCACCACCTCCCTGTGAAGATGGCTACCTACCTGTTAGGTGAGAGTGTAGCACACAATGGCTGCCACATGGTTCTGGGGGAGGGGGTGCTCCATCCTGCTGAGTGATGGGGCAGGGTGTGCCTGGTGGGAGTCGTAGTGCAGGCCTCCCACACACACACCCACCTCCCTGTGAAGATGGCTACCTACCTGTTAGGTGAGGGTGAAGGACACAATGGCTGCCACATGGTTCTGGGGGGGAGGGGGTGCTCCATCCTGCTGAGTGATGGGGCAGGGTGTGCCTGGTGGGAGTCGTAGTGTAGGCCTCCCACACACACACCCACCTCCCTGTGAAGATGGCTACCTACCTGTTAGGTGAGAGTGTAGCACACAATGGCTGAGGCTTGCTTCTGGGTGGGGGGCTACATCCTGCTCAGCTGTGGGACAAGGGGGCCTGGTGGGAGTTGTAGTGCAGGCTTCCACACACACACCCACCTCCCTGTGAAGATGGCTACCTACCTGTTAGGTGAGAGTGTAGCACACAATGGCTGAGGCTTGCTTCTGGGTGGGGGAGGGCTACATCCTGCTCAGCTGTGGGACAAGGGGGCCTGGTGGGAGTTGTGGTGCAGGCCTCCCACACACACACACGCCTCCCTGTGAAGATGGCTACCTACCTGTTAGGTGAGGGTGTAGCACACAATGGCTGAGGCTTGCTTCTGGGTGGGGGGAGGGCTCCATCCTGCTCAGCTGTGGGACAAGGGGGCCTGGTGGGAGCTGTAGTGCAGGCCTCCCACACACACACCCACCTCCCTGTGAAGATGGCTACCTACCTGTTAGGTGAGAGTGTAGCACACAATGGCTGAGGCTTGCTTCTGGGTGGGGGAGGGCTACATCCTGCTCAGCTGTGGGACAAGGGGGCCTGGTGGGAGTTGTAGTGCAGGCCTCCACACACACACCCACCTCCCTGTGAAGATGGCTACCTACCTGTTAGGTGAGAGTGTAGCACACAATGGCTGAGGCTTGCTTCTGGGTGGGGGAGGGCTACATCCTGCTCAGCTGTGGGACAAAGGGGCCTGGTGGGAGTTGTAGTGCAGGCCTCCCACACACACACCCACCTCCCTGTGAAGATGGCTACCTACCTGTTAGGTGAGAGTGTAGCACACAATGGCTGAGGCTTGCTTCTGGGTGGGGGGAGGGCTCCATCCTGCTCAGCTGTGGGACAAGGGGGCCTGGTGGGAGCTGTAGTGCAGGCCTCCCACACACACACACACCTCCCTGTGAAGATGGCTACCTACCTGTTAGGTGAGAGTGTAGCACACAATGGCTGAGGCTTGCTTCTGGGTGGGGGGAGGGCTACATCCTGCTCAGCTGTGGGACAAGGGGGCCTGGTGGGAGTTGTAGTGCAGGCCTCCCACACACACCACCACCTCCCTGTGAAGATGGCTACCTACCTGTTAGGTGAGAGTGTAGCACACAATGGCTGCCACATGGTTCTGGGGGGAGGGGGTGCTCCATCCTGCTGAGTGATGGGGCAGGGTGTGCCTGGTGGGAGTCGTAGTGTAGGCCTCCCACACACACACCCACCTCCCTGTGAAGATGGCTACCTACCTGTTAGGTGAGGGTGAAGGACACAATGGCTGCCACATGGTTCTGGGGGGGAGGGGGTGCTCCATCCTGCTGAGTGATGGGGCAGGGTGTGCCTGGTGGGAGTTGTAGTGCAGGCCTCCCACACACACACCCACCTCCCTGTGAAGATGGCTACCTACCTGTTAGGTGAGGGTGAAGGACACAATGGCTGCCACATGGTTCTGGGGGGAGGGGTGCTCCATCCTGCTGAGTGATGGGGCAGGGTGTGCCTGGTGGGAGTCGTAGTGCAGGCCTCCCACACACACACCCACCTCCCTGTGAAGATGGCTACCTACCTGTTAGGTGAGAGTGTAGCACACAATGGCTGAGGCTTGCTTCTGGGTGGGGGAGGGCTACATCCTGCTCAGCTGTGGGACAAGGGGGCCTGGTGGGAGTTGTAGTGCAGGCCTCCCAAATACCCACCCACCTCCCTGTGATGATGGCTACCTACCTGTTAGGTGAGGGTGAAGAACACAATGGCTGAGGCTTGCTTCTGGGTGGGGGGAGGGCTACATCCTGCTCAGCTGTGGGACAAGGGGGCCTGGTGGGAGTTGTAGTGCAGGCCTCCCAAACACCCACCCACCTCCCTGTGATGATGGCTACCTACCTATTAGGTGAGGGTGAAGAACACAATGGCTGAGGCTTGCTTCTGGGTGGGGGGAGGGCTACATCCTGCTCAGCTTTGGGACAAGGGGGCCTGGTGGGAGTTGTAGTGCTGGCAGCATGTACACATGTACCCATGGTGATGTTGCTTACTACCTTTGGGGGGCTTCAGGGGGAGTGTCTGTTGTATCTGTGAGAGATGTGTTGGGAGGAGTGTTGTGCACATGAATGAATGTGTACCTAGGAGGTATTATTTTGTGATTGGGCAAGACAATACATTTGTGTGATGTTAGGCATTTGTTTGTACTTACCAGCCTCCACTCCCCGGGTATTCCTGAGAGACTCTCTGGATGTAGAATGCCAAGCACCTTCTCCTCCCATTCAGTGAATGTTTTGAGTGGAACGGGAGGGCCACTGCCTGTCCTCTGAGCCAGCTCATGGTTCTTGGCTCTCCTCTTTTTGACCACTGCCTTCAGATTGTGCCACCTCTTCATGATTTCATCTCTATTGCCTGGCACGGTCCCTACTGCATTGACCTTCTCTACTATCCTTCTCCACATTTGCATTCTTGTTGCCAGTTGTGTCTGTTGGACCTGGTTACCAAACAATTGTGGTTCTACCCTGATTATCTCATCGACCATGACCCTCAACTCGCTCTCAGTGAATTTGGGCATTCTCTGTGGTGACATGGTGTGTGATGTGTCAAGGTGTTTAGGGTGCAGGTTTGGGAGTGTTAGTGGTGGTTGTGATGTGTATGGTGTGTGCTGTGCAAAGGTGTTAGAGGTGCAGGTGTACAGGTGTGGAAGTGGTGGTGGTGATGTGTGTGTGTTGTGCAGATTTACCTCTCCTGTCATCTGTGGTGGATGTCCCCTCAGTTGTGGTGTTTTGCAAAGGATTGTTGTCTGATGGGTGCTGGATTTATACTGGTGTCTGTGGGTGTGTCAGGATGGGGTGTTGGTTGCAGGTGTGGTGTGTGTGTACCTGGGATTTGTAGTTTTTGTGTTTCCCATGGGGGGGTGTCTTTGGGCTGTGTTGGCTATTTTTGGGTGCATGCCTTGTGTGGTTGCTGCACTTTGTGGCCATGTTGTGTGTTTTTTTTGCGGAGCGTCCGCAGTGGTGGCTTGGCTATGGCGCTTCCGCCGTCTCACTGATTCTTCACTGTTGTCGACCGCGGCGGTCGGTAGCAGCGCACTGCACCGCGGGGGTGTCGGGGATATCATAATTTTGATGGCGGTGTCTCCGCTGTGGTTGCGGGCGTTTGGCCTGTTTCCGCTGCGACACCGACCGCCGCGGATGGTTTTGTGCCCTTTTCGCAGGCGTACGGCGGATTTTCGTGTCTCCTTTCCGCCGCGGTTGTGGTTTTACCGCTGGGGATCCTAATCTAGCCGTCGGTTTTCCCGCCGTAGCGGCGGGCGGTATTTTCCCGCTACCATGGCGGTCGTTTTTTTTTCCGTCCGCCATCGTAATGACCTCCTATATTTTTTACAACGATATTTTTGACATCGATATTTTTCTCTCGATATTTTTGTACTTACCATGATGTAGATAGGATGTCGATATTCTTGACTTCGATATTTTTGTCACGATATTTTTGTACCTCGATATTTTTGTAATCGATATTTTGTCAGTGATTCCCTTGTTAGACCTGGCATCATTGGCCTGGGTTTCCCCTGTATTTTTGCCTTTGCCTCCTGTAATTTTACTGTGTTGGACTTCGTTTTTGCTGGTCTGGATGCTTTGGGCACTTTGCCACTGCTGTTCAGTGCCAAAGTGCCAGTGCTCCCTTTGTAAATTGTTGTTATGGATTGGTGATTCCATGATTGGCATATTTGATTTACTAGTCAGTCCCTAGTACAGTGCACTGTGTGTGCCCAGGGCCTGTAAATCATCAAATGCTGCTAGTAGGCTTGCAGCACTGATTGTGCCACCTACACAAGCAGCCTGTAAATGTAACTCAGGCCTGCCATTGCAGAGCCTGTGTGCAGTCTGGTACTGCTATGTCAACCTGGCAAGTGCACCCATTTGCCAGGCCCTAACCTTCCATTTTCTTACATGTTAGTCACCCCTAAGGTAGGCCCAAGTTACCCCTGTGGGCAGGGTGCAGTGTATGTGAAAGGTAGGACATGCCCTGATGTGTGTGGCATGCCTTGATAGTGAAATACTGCCAATTTAGTTTTTCACTATTGTAAGGCTATCTATTCCCATGGGATAGAATGGGGAGTTTGCTTATAACATCTTATAAGCATAACTGCCCATGGGAACAAGATAGGAAAATAGGTTTGATATGCCTGAACTCAGCATGTTAAAATGCATCTTTTAGAGAGGGTGCTTTTTACATTCTGGGTTTGAAAATACCACTTTTAGAAAGTAGATATTTTCTTGCCTAACCATCCAGTGTGCCTCTGCTAGGTTGTGTATTGACTGTCTGGCTTTGGAGTGACAGGGGCTGGGGATGTGAATTCTGTTTAGACAGCCACTTGGGGGGTTGAGGTGTGTCTTGCCTTTCCACAGTGATTCAGGGCTGTGATGAATAGACCTGGGCTGCATTCAGAGTAGGGGGAGATTTCTTTCACCCCTGAATGGGCCTGATCTGCCAAGGACAATGCTGTCTCCACCTCCTGCCAGGATGCTGCACCAGAGAGGACAGAACTGGTTTTGGCTGGGCAGAGAGCTTCTCTGCACAGAGAACAAAGGATTTTACTGTATAAAAAGAAGGGCCTAGACCCCAGACTTTTAGATCACTTCTGGGAATCAAGAGGAACCTTTGCCAAGGAGAAGAGCTGGATAAACTGAGGAGGAATACTACCCCTGTGCTTTTTGCTGTCTGGGGTTGGCCTACAGTGGCTACTTTCTGCCAAGGAAAGGGAAAAGGACTTTGCTGTTTGCTGTGTCCCCTGCTTGAGGAAGATATCTGAGGGCTTGAAACTGAGCTTGCCTCCTGTTCTGAAGTCTCAGGGACACAAAGCCTTCATCCCCAGCTCCTTTGAACTTCCTTGCTGGGAGTTCTGATCTGCCAAGAGGTGCCTGTAGCTGTTCTGTGCCTCTGGAGGTTGTTCTGGTGGTGGGATGTGGAAAAGCTATGCAATGACGAGAAGCGCGACGCATCCTTACCTGTTTCCGACGCATCACCGAAGAAACCAAGGCAGTGCCTGCCCGCGGCTTGAGAAATCAGCGCACGCCGCATCGAGTGCACCGGTCTCCGAAGTTCGAGATCACCGCATCGATTCCGACGCAAGCCCTGCTGTGCGGCTACAAGAACCCATGCATCATCCCGGATCATCGCATCGCATCTAGGCGCCAGGTCTGTCGCATCGTTGGGGGACGCAGTAAGGAACCGACGCATCACCTCCTCTTCGGTAAGGAACCAACGCATCACCTCCCCTGCGCAGCAGTAAAGAACCGACGCATCACCTCCCCGGAGCAAGGAACCGACGCATCACCTTACCTGAGTGTAAGGAACCGACGCATCACCTTCCCTGCGACCCTTTTTGTTTGTGTGAGCAACGCAACCAAGGTACTTTGTGTAAAAAGTGTTGCATCTGCAATTTGCTTTGAACCATACTATTTCTACCATTTGAGAATCGTATTTTTAGTACTGTATTGTGGATTTTTGTCGTTTTGGTCTTGTTTGCTTTAGATAAAGATTACTTATTTTTCTAAAGTGGTGTGGTGTCCATTTGTAGTGTTTTCACTGTATTACTGTATGTGTTCACAAATGCTTTACACACTGCCTCTGAGATAAGCCAACCTGCTCGTGCCAAGCTACCAAGGGGGTGAGCAGGGATTAGTTTAGAAGTGTATCCCCCTTACCCTGACTAGGAAGAAGGGTCCCTACTTGGACAAAGGTACCTACCTCTGCCAACTAGAGACCCCCATTTCTAACACCCCTCATTTCCTGCACTGGTTCCATTTCTTTGCTATGGATTCAGTGCTACCTGAGATTGTCCCAGTATCCTCCTCAGGAAGCCATCACTACTGGAGGGAGAACGAGGAGACAGAGTAGAGAGTTATTTTATGGGTAACAAGGGTCCAACAAGGAGTAACAGTGAGCAGTAACTTCGAGTGGTTCACCAAGAAGTAACAGTGACAGGTAACAGGAGTTCAGCGAGTAATGGGGAGTAGCAACTGCAAGCAGTAACAGTAAGTGGTAACAGTGAAGGGTTCTGCAAGGATGGGCAACAAGGGTTCAGCAAGGGATTATATTGAGGAGTAACTGCGAGGGGCTATAGCAGGGAGTAACAGTGAGGGGTAATCGTAAGGTGTTTAGTGAGTGATAACCTGTTCAGCATTGCTAAAATAAAGGATTAAATATGATGGGAACAACAAGAAGTAACAGGGAGGGGTTCCGTGAGGAGAGAATGGGTCTAGCAAGGGATACAATTGAGGGGTAAGTGTGAGGGGCTACACTGAAAGGTAACAGTGAAGGATTTAGCATGGGGCTAAAGGTTCAGAAAGAGCTAGGATTGAGGGGTAACTGTGAGGCCTAACAGTGAGGTGATGAGCCATGGTTCAGCAAGTAGTAACCATGAGGTACCATTGTGGGAGTCTGGCAAAGGAGTAACAGTGAGGATAACAGCAAGGAGTAAAAGTAAGGCAGGGCAAAAGTCAGAAGTGGGCGTAACTGGCCAGTGAACCCCCTTCATTTGTTATTAGAGGTGTGACATCTGTTCCTCTTAGTATGAGGCTGATGGAGGCTGGATGGTGCTTGTGATGTCATCTTATGCCAAGCCAGGTGTGCATCAGGCCCGGGATTGGGGATCTGGGAGGGCTGTGAAGAAGCATGGGTGGGCCATAAAGATGAGTAGGGTTGTCCAGAGTTTCCCAGGTGTCTGAGAGCTGAGTCTGGCCATGCTGGGTGGCCTTATATGCATGTGAGCTGCTTACCATACCAATGGCCAGGTTCTGTCTACTAGATTTAATGTTTTTTTCTATAGATTTAAACATATGGCTTAATCTCTTCTGGTCTCTACACCTCTACCTCCTTTCTCTCTGTCTTTCCATCCTCTCTCCCCCTCTCTCCTAACTTCACTCTCCTTTCTCTCCACTTCACCCTTCTGTCCGGCTCGCCTCATCCTCTACTTCCTCCTCTCTCTCCACCTGTTTCCCTGCTGTGCCATTCTTTTTCTACACTTCACCCCATATTTCTGTGACTGCACCCTCCTCCGTTTTTGCCTTATCTTACTTTCACTCTTTCTGACCTTGCCAGACACTCACTGTGTCAACTTACTCTCAGTCCACTTCACCCTTCTCTCTCCACCTCACCAATCTCTCTCCACCTCACTCATCTCTCTCCACCTCACCCTTCTATCTCTTCCTCACCCTCCTCTCTCTTCCTTGCTCTTCTCTCTCTTCCTCACCTGCCTCTCACCCTCCTATTTGTCCGACTCTACCTCCTCGCCCCTCAGCAGCCTCCTTTTTTTCTCACTATCCTCCCTCCTGCCTCAGCCTCCTCCCTATTTTCCTCCCATGTCCCTGCTGCACCTTCCCCTCTATCAACCTCACCCTGGACTCTCCACCCCACCCTCTTCTGTGAGCCTCAATTCACTGCTGCTGCATATGGAGTAATGATTTAGTGTATGTAAAGGAATGAGCGGTGTGCATGTGCTTGTGTGGGTGTAAGTAATCGGACCTGGCACTTCTCTGTCTCTACATCTGTTCTTCACTAGTGAAAATAGCTTTTGGGGCTTTGTGACTGTAGACACATGGTGACATTCATTTTCTATGTGTCCTGCTTTCAAAATACCATGCACCCCACCGTGTGGGCTACAAGGCCCAAGGTACAAGGAGTGGGTTCATATTTAAAAGGGAGGTCTTTGTCTGTCAAAAAGGGTTCTTTTAACAGGTTGCTCTGTAACACTGCAGCAGTAAGGCTACAATGGTAGGCTGAAGCCATTACAATGGTAGGCTGAAGCCATGTTTTGCAGGGCCACCCGGCGGATCGCACAATAGGTGCTGCAGTCCACAAATAACATTTAACTTCCAGGCATTAGGTGCATTTTCTATAACATACTGTAGGGTAAAATGTGTCAATTAGGAATAAGCCAATTTAGGGGGAGCACGGGCACTTTACTCCTGCTTAGTGTATAGAATTCAAAAACAGCTAAATAGTTTCCAGAAAAAGGTGAAAAAATCTGGGGTGTCCATGTAAAAAAGGTAGATTTCCTAAACCGTCTCACTCTTGTTTCAGAAATGGAAGGCTGGGCAGCAAGCTTTGAACCTTTGAAGCCACTAATTGTAGGAACATCTCTGCAACAAGTTCATTATGCCAGTATATTAACTTACCAGTTTATGTGCTGAAGAGTAGCAGTAGCACTATAATCAGGGCTACTGGAATTATACAATGGGGGAGAAACAATTATGCAGCAGTGATGACTGAATTATGAAGCATAATGCTTGGCAGTATTATTTTATTATTTCGTCATTCTTCACATATGTTAACACTGTCTGAAAAAACGTTTCATTTCAATAGTACCAGTTCACAACTACAGCACAAACAGCTGAAAAGTGACCAGTAAACCTTTGTGAAGGGCCTTTCACTGGGCAGCAACATGTCACCTCGTTTTTTGTAACTTTTGAACCGTTTAAGATGGCTTTTTGTTAAAATCTTCAAATTTTGAAGCAGATGGTGGATTATGTGGCAAATGTGACAGATCCAAAGTTACACATGAAATGCTGTATCAGCAGAATTGCATAATTCCAGTGGCCTTGACTGTACTCCATTTTTGTCTATTCATGTGACAAAATGAGAGAATTTGTTGAGAGAGAAGAAATGCTCAGTCACTTTTGCCCCAAAGTGGGGTGGCTGTTCTTTGAGTGCTTCTAATTATATTAGCGTGCTCCGCATTCTGTTAGCAAATTGGAGATCGACAGTACGCAGGACAACGGCAGCATATGTTGCCAGTGATGCCATGGAATTGTTGCCTTTGCTTTTATTTATATAATAGGCACTTGCACTGTTCCCCCATTGTGCATCTGAGTTGTATTAGTGAAACTTGACATGTCTTTTTCACTTATGAAGAGTGAAAACGTTGCCATTATCAGTGTTGTTTTACTTAATATAGTGCCATTATTAGGACCATTGGAATTCTGCAATTCTGCAGCAAAGGCGTATTCCGCAAATCGAGGATTTGCCACATTTGCCACACAATCCATCAGCTGCTGCATATTCGCAGATTTTAACAAAACAAAATGTTGTTTCTAACTCAAAAAGATCAGAAGTTACTAGAAACGCAGAGACATGTTGCGGAAGACTCTTCACAAATGTTGACTGGTCACCTTTCAGTTGCCTACTGCTGTATTGCTAATGAAGTGCAGCTTTTTCCAAAAACTGTTAAAGTTTAAAAATGTAAAAATTATAAAGCAATACTATCACAAAACGTTAAATAATGTGGCTTTTTAGTCACTTAATTCAGTCAACCCTACTGCATAATTTGGTTTTCCCCATCCGCATAATTCCAGTGGCCCTGGCCATAAGTTAGGACTAACCTCACAGCAGAAAGAAATTATAACAAACCACTACTAAAATATATATTCTGATTGTATGCTCATTTCCACTTAATTTTCTTGCAGTGGCAAAATTATTCACTGTTTCTGTCGTAAAACTGTTTTGGTCTCTTAATTACTGTGTGACAGGAGGTTGTGGTCTCGAGACAGTGTGGGTGACTCAGTTACCCCTTCTGTTTACACGTGCACAGTAATAGTTGCCATTCACCGTGACCTCACCCTTGTTCCCAGGCACTTAAAGCTGTCCAAGGCATTGGTTATAGATAAAAGTTGCACATTTAGGTGCTGATTGCGAGCCTGCAGGCCTGTGTGATTTTCTTTATTAAGAAAAAGAACAGAAGATGGTTTTCTGCTTGTAAATGGGCTTTGGGTGTGCCACAGGGTTATCTTGGGAGGGCCTGGCCCACCTGGCCATCCCTCTAGAACCGGCACACTGTGCACTCACATTTGCAGACAATGTATGGCCTCACATATGCTTATAGCTTTGGGGTATTTTTAATGCTTCATACCCTGGGCTGGGCAGTATCCTCTTTATCTGTGTGACTAGCAAGGGGGAGGATTAATTTTGAATTTTGTAACTTCGGGGGAAGGCACACCACCAACCTTTCCATCATATACTTAGGTGATATAGCGGGAAAGCAAAGGTGTTTCTGTGCTATCAAGCTGTTTGAAATGCAACATCAGGAAACACATGCAGTAACAGAAAGCTATTAACAATTAAAACATGGCACTGGCAAAGCCATTAGGTCTCTCCTTTTAAAGCAGTGGTCTTCAAACCTTTTAATGCCACGCCCCCACAGTATGAAAAAAATACTTTTGGGCCCGCCCCCCCCCCCCCAGAATTTTTCTCAATTATTTTATTAAATTTGCAATGTTTAAATATGTCTAGACTTGTTTAACCATTACAGTTGCGTTAAACCTTTTAAAAATGCAATCAAATACATGATTGCCAAACATACTATTTTGGTTAGCTAGGCCGTACCAACGTGTAAAAGTATCCACAGTGCAATTATACGAAATGGGGACGGGGAGGTTTGAAGAATATTTGAGTCCCTTCCCTTTTGACACATACTCCCAGTCAGATATAAATGACAAAAGATGTTAGCAATGGCCCATTACAGAATGGCTTACTGCTGTTCATTTGTTTTCAGCTTAAAACAGAGCACTGCTATCAGCATGATGCTTCTTTTAACTAGAGCCTGGCGCCCCCCTGGGATCAGTTAAGGCCCCCCCCTACGGGGGTCAGCCTCCAATTTGAAGACCCCTGTTTTAAATTGTTTTCCAAGTTATTCTCTTTCCCAGTGCTTGTTTCCTTCGGCATTGACAAAGTAAAGACAAGACGACTGTCGATGTGTCACATTTCAGGCGCACTCATGGGTGGACATCTTGGGAGTGGTTTTTCTCATCAAGAAAAACCTTCGAAGACAATGGCCAATGCGTGCGCAGCGTGTGCATGCTTTGTGATCCATCGTCGGAAATTTTGTAGACATTTAATTACCATTTCACAATGGCCAACAGGCATTTTAGAATGATGTAAACATTTTTTAAAGTATGCATGCGATGCCCCTAAAGAGAAAGAGGAGAGTGGCTAGTGGCAGTATGCAGCTGCCAGCTCCTCACCAAAGCTATTTTATTAAAAAATAAATAAACAAAATAATCACGCAATGGACAAGCAGGGGAAGACGTAGCTAGAGAAAGTGTGAGTAAAGGGCCCCCATGAAAAAGCATTACTGTAAAAAAATGGGGACAGGTAGGGGAAGCAACCAAAGAGTGGGGTCAATGCAGCAGAAAGAGAGCGTTGGGGGCAAGGATATAATGAGCAATGAGCGGATGCGGGGGATGAGCAAGGAAAATCATGCATCTACGTGGAGTGCAGAAAGAAAATAAAACAGGCATTGGCAAAGCCAATAGATTTGACTTTAGTGTGCTCATGCATGCAAAATTCATTTGTGCATGGTTATTTCATCAGCTGCCTGTATGCCAGGTGCCTGTGTTCGCAGTAAAGCCAGACCTATTGGCTTTGCAAATGCTTGTTGCAAATTTAAGCAGCTAGAGAGAGAGAGAGAGAGAGAGAAAGAGTGTGTTTGTGCGTGTGTGTCTTCATCAAATAGTGTCCTCCAATAGCATAATTCGCTGTGATGACGGTACTTTTACTGACGGGCAGCTAAGTCGAATTATGCTATTGGAGGAAACTATTTGAAGAAGCACTAGGTTACGAGGAACTTTGGGAACCCCTTATCAGGAGATTGGTAAGAAATTTCTTTGGAACAAAATCTGTAAAGCCCTGAAGAAGCGAAACTTTCGCGAAACATGTGTTGGCTTGGCTGTTATACCACTGCATGTTGATGAAGATTTTTAATCAAGTATTTGAAGGTTTTTTGATGGGAATATCATATAAACTGGAGATTAACTGTTTCAAGTGTTCCTAAAAAATAAAAAGGATTTATATGGACATTTAAGAGGCAAAGTGTGTTTTTATCAGTGCATGATCAAATGTATGGAATATTCACTGAAAGGAAAACAAGGAACTGAGTACTAGCGCCAGGCATTTTATCTACTTTTCCTTCCTGTGATTATATATATATATATATTCACTGAAAAAACCATAGGTTTCAGGGGCGTTATAGTTGGTTGGACATTTCACTCGTACAAAACCCGTGAAATTCCCCAGTTATAGTTAGTTCAGCTAACTATAACTCGCGCCCCCGCAATGCACTGCTGATGACGTCACATATTACATCACTCATGACATGGTCAGTGACATCACTGATGACATCACTGATGACATCTCAAATGACATCACTGATGACATCACTGATGACATCATCCAGTGACTGTGTGTTTCTGTAAAGTTTAAATATGTTTAATATATATAGTGAAAGGCGTATTGATGAATGAGTGGGTATATAAGTGTCTGAATGGTTGATTTAGTAGGTGCGTGACTGACTCTATAAGTGAGTGATTAAACATATCTTTCTGAATGCATGGGTTAGTGAGTAAACTGTGTGAATGTCTGTATCCGTGTGTCTGTTGGTGTGTAAGCGACTGCATGGGTTTGCAAATAGCTACATGAGTGTCTATATGGGTTATTGATTTGTTGTCTGAGTATCTGTATGGGTGCCTGAGTGTTTGTGTGGGTGGGGTGTGTGTGACTCTGAGCATAGATGTGTGAGTGGGTGATTCACTGGGTGCATGGTTTCAAGAGTGCATCTGTGATGGACTGTATAGGTGGGTGAGTGTGTGTTTGGGTGTGTTAGTGAGTGAATGTATATCTCAGTGGTACATGTGTGAGTAACTACATATGTGAAAAGTAGTATATATGTGTGTTGGAGTACATAATTGGCTACAAATGAGAGTGTGTTATTGTGAGAGTGGCTGTATGGATGAGTGTGTGCTTGTATCATTGATTGTATAAGAGTGTAAGAATGTGCTAGTATTTGTATGAGTAATAGAGCTGGTGTGTGTATAACTGTATATCTGAGTAAATGGCAGTGTGATTAATTATTTCCATGACTGACTAGGTGTGTGAGTACCTCTATGGATGAGTGGCGGTGTGTGAGTGTCTATATAGGTGTATGAGTGCATATGATAGTCCTGTACTGAGTGACTGTAAGTATGAGTGACTGTACGGGCGAGTGAGAGGATGTGTGTGTAGACCTAAGAATCAGTGAGTGGGTATGTAGTTATTGGTGTTGGAGTGTCTATGGTTTTGAGAATGGTAGTCTGTAATTTAGAGTGGGTGTATGAAAAGTTATATTAGGGTGTGAGAAGATGCATGATATTTTCACATGGATGATGTCATCAGTAATGTCATCAGTGATGTCATTTGAGATGTCATCAGTGATGTCATCAGTGATGTCACTGACCATGTCATGAGTGATGTAATATGTGACGTCATCAGCAGTGCATTGCGGGGCGCGAGTTATAGTTAGCTGAACTAACTATAATGGGGAATTTCACGGGTTTTGTACGAGTGAAATGTCCAACCAACTATAACGCCCCTGAAACCTATGGTTTTTCAGTGAATTTGTAAGGTTTTTAAATGCTAATTTCTAACTATAACGTCCCTGAAGCCTATGGTTTTTCAGTAAATTTCTAAGGTTTTTAAATGCTAATTTCTAACTATAACGTGCCTCAAACCTATGGTTTTTTCAGTGAATTTCTAAGGTTTTTAAAATGCTAATTTCTAACTATAACGTGCCTGAAACCTATGGTTTTTCAGTGAATTTCAAAGGTTTTTAAATGCTAGTCTCTAACTATGCCTACAGAGGAAGGACATGTGAAGAAAGAAGAAAAAACGCAGAGAAAAAAGCAAAAAAAATGCAGAAAGAAGCAACAGAAGTCCACAAAGACGAAGAAAAGTGCAGGAAGAAGCAAGACATGTGCAGAAAGAACCAACAGAGGAGCAGAAAGAGGCCTTGTTCCAAAATCATCCTGTGCCCACAACTTTTTCAGATGGGTACTGGTGGTAACTGACTCTGACTAACCAGGCCTAGAGCCAGTGCTATGCTAAAAGACACTTAGAATACAGTGAAAACACCTACATACACTAGGGAACACTATGCGTTGGGGTACCCCTGTGATTAGCATGACCTCCTCTGTAAGGCCCTAGTACATAATAGGGCAGGGGATTAAAACTACCTCTTAAAACGCGCCACGGGGCGCGTTTGCACAGTGGTGAAGGGAGGGGGCCTGAGGTGACGTGTGCAAACACGCCCTGTGGCCGTTTTAAGTTGGGAGATTAAGTCCCCTTGAATCCTGAGGGTCCCTGGGGTCCAACTAGGCAACCAGGTACCTCCAGTAAGCGCCACAGAGCTGCGTTGCAGAGAGGTGTAAAAAGGGGCGTGGCCTGGACCACCTCTCTGCAACGCAGGCCTGTGGCGCTTACTGGAGGTACCTGGTGGCCTAGTTGGCCCCAGGGGCCCTCAGGATGAAGGGGACTTAATTCCCCAACTTAAAACACGCCACAGGGCGTGTTTGCACACATGTCACCACAGGCCCCGCCCCCTCCCTTCACCACTGTGCAAACGCGCCCCCTGGCGAGTTCTAAGTTGGGGAATTAATTCCCCATGAATACTGAGGGTTCCTGGGGGCCAACTAGCCCACCAGGTACCTCCAGTATGCGCCAGGAGCTGCGTTGCAGAGAGGTGTTCAGAGGCCACGCCCCTTTTACACCACTCTGCAACGCAGCTCTGTGGCGCTTACTGGAGGTACCTGGTGGGCTAGTTGGCTCCAGGGACCCTCAGGATTGAAGGGAATTAATTCCCCAACTTAAAACACTCCACAGGGCGTGTTTGCACCTCAGGCCCCACCCCTCCCTTCACCACTGTGCAAACGCGCCCCGTGGCGCATTTTAAGTAGTGGGATTAAGTCTCCTTGAATCCTGAGGGTCCCTGGGGTCCAACTAGCCCACCAGGTACCTCCAGTAAGCGCCACAGAGTTGCGTTGCAGAGAGGTGTAAAAGGGCGTGGCCTCTGAACTCCTCTCTGCAACGCAGCTCCTGGCGCATACTGGAAGGTTCCTGGTGGGCTAGTTGGCCGCCAGGCACCCCCAGTATTCAATGGGAATTAGTTCCCCATCTTACAACGCGCCAGGGGGCGCGTTTGCAGAGTGCTGCAGGGAGGGGGCGGGGCATCCGGCGCGATGCCGGTCTTTTTTTATTTTATTTTTTAAGAAGGGGGCTGTGTGGCCCCCTTCCTTTCCTATTTTATTGGCCCTGGGGACCCCATCCCCAGGGCCTCACCTATTTTTTTTTTTTTTTTAAATTGGAAGGGGACCGCGTGGCCCGCCTCCCGAGGCCATATTCGGCCCCGGGGACCCCATCCCACGGGGCATGGCCATGTTTTTTTTTCATGTAACTTATTGGAGGGGGGCTGCGTGGCCCCCCTCCTCAGGCCCTTTATGGCCCCGGGGACCCCATCCCCCAGGGCCGGCCTTTCCATATATATTTTTTTTAAAAATTTTATAATGGTGGAGGGGGGCCGCGTGGCCCCCCTCCCGGGCCACTAATGGCCCCGGGGACCCCATCCCCCGGGGCCTGGGCTCTCGTTGGGGACCGTGGGGGTCCCCAATCCCCCATGGTCCCGCCGGCTCCCTGCCTCCTGCGGGAGCCGGCATTGCTTTCCACATGGGGAGCTGCTGACATGCAGCTCCCCGTGTGGAAAAGCAATTGCTGCTTCATTGGAAGCGAGAGCAGGTTTCCTGCTCTCGCTTCAATGAGTAAAGCAGTTTGCAATGACAGGGCGGGAGCCGCAGGGCTCCGCCCTGTCATTGCAAACAGCAGTGTCCCGGGGTGGGCACCCGGGACACTGCAGAGAGCGACCCTGGGGATGGCGGTCCCCAGGGCCATCAAGGGCTCTAGGAGGGGGGCCGCGCGGCCCCCCTCCCAACATCTGCCCAGCCCCGGGGAGGTGGTGGTCCCCGGGACTCGGGGGTCCGTAACGGACCCCCAAATTTTCATTTTAAGTGCCCCGGGGGGTGGCGGTCTCCGGGGCAGTGTGGGGGGATTGGGGCCCCCCCACACTTTTTTTTTCACTGCCCCGGGACCTGGCCCACCCGGGGGTTAATTATTAACGAAGCACAGGAGCCCGCGCTTTGTTTTTTTTTTGTTTTGCGGCCGGATCCGCGGATCCGGCACGCATTTTGCCGATTTTCTTTTTAAAAAAATGCTTTTTTGGGCCCTGGGGGTCCTTGTGGGACCCCCTAAGCAGGCCTAGGGGGTCAGGGTGTTTCTACCCTGCCCCTTTCCTTTTTTTTCGTGTTTGTTTTACTCTTTCCTTGTGACTCGGTTCTACCGAGTCACAAGATGGCTGCCAACACTTCCTGGTTTGGAGTGTTGACAGCCAATTAGCATGAAGCTCGTGATCGGGAGGGTGCGCGGATCCACGCGGCCATAGATATCAAAACTATTATTTTTGATTTTCTCAGCAACTACTGAACGGATTTACACCATTTTTAAAACGGGTGCTTTCTGAACCAAGCACTACCTTTTTGCCAAATTTGGTGTAATTCCGTTCAGCAATTCAACTGTAGCCTTGCATAAAGTTTCCTATGGGAAATAGATTTTTTGACTCTTATTTTTTGAATTTCTCCGTAATTACTGAACGCATTTACACCATTTAACAAAAAGGTCTCTTTCTGAACCAAGGGCTACCTTTTTGCCAAGTTTGGTGTAATTCCGTTCAGCAGTTCGGGCTGTAGCTTTGTCTAAAGTTTCCTACGGGAATTAACATGGAGAAAACACGTTTTGGGACCCCCTTTTTTCTCGGCCCCCGCTTGCCGAATCACCCCGAAACTTTCAAGACAGGAGCTGACCGGAGCGGGCTACGATTTTTGAAAATTTTGCGAAGATTCGTGAACCGGCGCCAAAGTTATTGGGAAAAGAATGTTATGAATTTCCTATGGATAATAGGTCCTAACTATAACTATCTACTGGCGTCCGCCAGTAGATATATATATATATATATATATATATATATATATATATATATATATATATATATTCACTTAAAAACCATAGGTTTCAGGCACGTTATAGTTAGAAATTAGCATTTTAAAAAACCTTTGAAATTCACTGAAAAAACCATAGGTTTCAGACACGTTATAGTTAGAAATTAGCATTTAAAAACCCTTTGAAATTCAACGAAAAAACCATAGGTTTTAGGGACAGTTATAGTTAGTTGGACATTTCACTCGTACAAAACCATAGAAATTCCCCCGTTATAGTTAGTTCAGCTAACTATAACTCGCGCCCATCAATGCACTGCTGATGACGTCACATATTACATCACTCATGACATGGTCAGTGACATCACTGATGACATCACTGATGACATCTCAAATGACATCACTGATTACATCATCCAGTGACTGTGTGTTTCTGTAAAGTTTAAATATGTTTAATATATATAGGGAAAGGCGTATTGAAGAATGAGTGGGTGTATAAGTGTCTGAATGGATGATTTAGTACGTGCGTGACTGACTCTACAAGTGAGTGATTAAACGTATCTTACTGAATGCATGGGTTAGTGACTAAACTGTGTGAATGTCTGTATCCGTCTGTCTGTTGGTGTGTAAGTGGATGCATGGATTTGCGAATAGCTACATGAGTGTCTATATGGGTTATTGATTGGTTCTCTGAGTATCTGTATGGGTGCCTGAGTGTTTGTGTGGGTGGGGTGTGTGTGACTCTGTACATAGATGTGTGAGTGGGTGATTCACTGGGTGCATGATTTCAAGAGTGCATCTGTGATGGACTGCTTGGGTGGGTGAGTGTGTGTATGGGTGTGTTAGTGAGTGAATGTATATCTGAGTGGTACATGTGCGAGTAACTACATATGTGAAAGGCAGTATATATGTGTGTTAGAGTATTTAAATGGCTATAAGTGAGAGTGTGTGATTGTGAGAGTGGCTGTATGGATGCGTGTGTGCTTGTATCAGTTATTGTATAAGAGTGTAAGAATGTGCTAGTATTTGTATGAGTAAGTGAGCTGGTGTGTGTATAACTGTATAGGTGAGTAAATGGGTGTGTGATTAATTTTGTGCATGACTGACTAGGTGTGTGAGTACCTCTATGGATGAGTGGCAGTGTGTGAGTGTTTATATAGGTGTATGAGTGCATATGATAGTCCTGTACTGAGTGACTGTAAGTATGAGTGACTGTACGGGTGAGTGAGTAGATGTGTGTGTGTAGACCTAACAATCAGTGAGTGGGTATGTAGTTATTGGTATTGGAGTGTGTATGGTTTTGAGAATGGCAGTCTGTAATTTAGAGTGGGTGTATCAAAAGTTATATTAGGGTGTGAGAAGATGCATGAAATTATCACATGGATGATGTCATCAGTGATGTCATCAGTGATGTCATTTGAGATGTCATCAGTGATGTCATCAGTGATGTCATCAGTGATGTCACTGACCATGTCATGAGTGATGTAATATGTGACGTCATCAGCAGTGCATTGCAGGGGCACGAGTTATAGTTAGCTGAACTAACTATAACAGGGGAATTTCTATGGTTTTGTACGAGTGAAATGTCCAACTAACTATAACTGTCCCTAAAACCTATGGTTTTTCAGTTGAATTTCAAAGGTTTTTTAAATGCTAATTTCTAACTATAACGTGTCTGAAACCTATGGTTTTTTCAGTGAATTTCAAAGGTTTTTAAATGCTAATTTCTAACTATAACGTGCCTGAAACCTATGGTTTTTTAAGTGAATTTCAAAGGTTTTTTAAATGCTAGTTTCTAACTATGCCTACAGAGGTAGGACATGTGAAGAAAGAAGAAAAAACGCACAGAAAGAAGCCAAACAAATGCAGAAAGAAGCAACAGAAGTCCACAAAGACGAAGAAAAGTGCAGGAAGAAGCAAAAGATGTGCAGAAAGAACCAACAGAGGAGCAGAAAGAGGCCTTGTTGCAAAATCATCCTGTGCCCACAACTTTTTCAGACGGGTACTGGTGGTAACTGACTCTGACTAACCAGAGCCAGTGCTATGCTAAAAGACACTTAGAATACAGTGAAAACACCTACATACACTAGGGAACACTATGCGTTGGGGTACCCCTGTGATTAGCATGACCTCCTCTGTAAGTCCCTAGTACATAATAGGGCAGGGGATTAAAACTACCTCTTAAAACGCGCTACGGGCGCGTTTGCACAGTGGTGAAGGGAGGGGGCCTGAGGTGACATGTGTGCAAACGCGCCCCGTGGTGCGTTTTAAGTAGCGAGATTAAGTCCCCTTGAATCCTGAGGGTCCCTGGGGCCCAACTAGCCCACCAGGTACCTCCAGTAAGCGCCACAGAGCTGCGTTGCAGAAAGGTTTTAAAAGGGGCGTGGCCTCGGATCACCTCTCTGCAACGCAGCGCAGTGGCGCTTACTGGAAGCACCTGCTGGGCTAGTTGGCCCCCAGGGTCCCTCAGGATTGAAGGGGAATTATTTCCCCAACTTAAAACGCGCCACAGGGCGTGTTTGCACACGTCACCTCAGCCCCGCCCCTCCCTTCACCACTGTGTAAACGCGCCCTGTGGCCGTTCTAAGTTGAGAGATTAAGTCCCCTTGAATCCTAAGGGTCCCTAGGCACAAACTAGCCCACTAGGTACCTCCAGTAAGCGCCACAGAGCTGCGTTGCAGAGAGGTGTAAAAGGGCGTGGCCTCTGAACACCTTTCTGCAACGCAGCTCCTGGCGCATACTGGAGATACCTGTTGGGCTAGTTGGCCCTCAGGGACCCTCAGTATTGAAAGAGAATTAATTCCCCAACTTACAACTCGCCACGGGCGTGTTTGCACAATGGTGAAGGAAGGGGCGTGGCCTGAGGTGACATGTCTGCAAACACGCCCTGTGGCGCGTTTTAAGTTGGAGAATTAATTCCTCCTCAATCCTGAGGGTCCCTGGGGCCAACTAGCCCACCAGGTACCTCCAGTATGCGCCAGAGAGCTGCGTTGCACAGAAGTGTTCAGAGGCCACGCCCCTTTTACAACACTCTGCAACGCAGCTCCGTGGCGCTTACTGGAGGTACCTGGTGAGCTAGTTGGCCCCAGGGACCCTCAGGATTAAAGAGGTATTAATTCCTCAACTTAAAACGCGCCACAGGGCGTGTTTGCACACATGTCACCTCAGGCCCGCCCCCTCCCTTCACCACTGTGCAAACGCACCCCGTGGCGCGTTTTAAGTTGGGGGATTAACTCCCCTTGAATCCTGAGGGTCCCTGGGGTGCAACTAGCCCACCAGCTACCTCCATTAAGCGCCACAGAGCTGCGTTGCAGAGAGGTGTAAAAAGGGGCGTGGCCTCAGAACACCTCTCTGCAACGCAGCCCCCTCACGCAAACTGGAGGTTCCTGGTGGGCTAGTTGGCCCCAGGGACCCCCAGTATTCAAGGGGAATTCGTCCCCATCTGCAAACGCGCCAGGGGCGCGTTTGCAGAGTGCTGCAAGAGAGGACGTGGCCTCAGGCACGATGCCGGTCTTTTATTTTATTTTGTTTTTAAGAAGGGGGGCTGTGTGGCCCCCCTTCTTTTTCTAATTTATTGGCCCTGGGGACCCCATCCCCCAGGGCCTGCCCCTTATTTTTTTTTAAATAAAATTTGGAAGGGGGCCGCGTGGCCCCCCTCCCGATGCCTTAATCGGCCCCGGGGACCCCATCCCCCGGGGCATGGCCTTTTTTGTTTTTTTTTAAATCTTTTGGAGGGGGGCTGCGTTGCCCCCCTCCTCAGGCCACTTATGGCCCCGAAGACCCCATCCCCGGGGCCGGCCTTTGTTTTTTTTTATTTTTAAAATTTTGGGGAAGGGGGCCGCGTGGCCCCTCCCGAGCCACTTGTAGCCCCGGGGACCCCATCCCCCGGGGCTGGCCTTCTCCGTTGGGGACCGTGGGGGGTCCCCAATCCCCCACGGTCCCGCCGGCTCCCCGCGTCCCTCGGGAGCCGGCATTGCTTTCCACATGGGGAGCTGCTAAGATGCAGCTCCCCGTGTGGAAAAGCAATTTGCTGAATTTTGGAGGCGAGAGCAGGTTTCCTGCTCTCTCTTCCAAAATTCAAAGCAAGACTCTATGACAGGACGGGAGCCGCGAGGCTCCCGCCCTGTCATAGCAAGCAGCAGTGTCCCGGGGGTGGGCACCCGGGACACTGCAGGAGCCGGCCCTGGGGGTGGTGGTCCCCAGGGCCATCACAGGCTCCAGGAGGGGGGCCGCGCGGCCCCCCTCCCAACATGTGCAAAGCCCCGGGGACGTGGTGGTCCCCGGGGCTCTGGGGTCCGAAACGGACCCCCACATTAAAATTCTTAGTGCCCCGGGAAGGTGGCGGTCCACGGGGCGTTTGGGGGGGCATGAGCCCCCCCACACAGGTAATTTTATTTTTTAAAAGAAGCCCCGGGGGTGGCGGTCCCCGGGGCTGCGGGAGGAGCCGAGTGCCCTCCCGCACCATTTTCAATTCAAAGCCCCGGGGGTGGCGGTCCCCGGGGCTTGGGGGGCCTTAGAGGCCCCCCCACACAAATATTTTATGAACCCCCGCATGCCCCCGGGACTTGGCCCGCCCGGGGGCCAAATAACAAAGAAGCGCGGGAGCCCGCGCTTCGGTTTTTTTTTCCACGGCGGGATCCGCGCATCCTAAGCGCATCCCGCCGATTTTTAAAAAAAAATAAATGCTTTTTTGGGCCCTGGGGGTCCTTGTGGGACCCCCTAAGCAGGCCTAATGGGTCAGGGTGTTTCTACCCTGCCCCCTTTTTGCGTTTTGCGCACTTGTTTCTGTGCCTCGGTTCTACCGAGGAACAAGATGGCTGCCAACACTTCCTGGTTTGGAGTGTTGACAGCCAATTAGCATACAGCTCGTGATCGCGTGGGTGCGCTCAGGGTGCGCGGATCCTCCGCGGCCATAGATATATATGTGTTTTTACTTTTGATTTTCTCAGCAACTACTGAACGGATTTACACCATTTAACAAAAAGGGTTCTTTCTGAACCAAGAACTACCTCTTTGCCAAATTTGGTGTAATTCCGTTCAGCAGTGCGGGCTGTAGCCGTGTCTAAAGTTTCCTATGGAATATTGCATGGGGAAAACATGTTTTGGGACCCCCCTTTTTTCTCGGCCCCTGCTTGCCGAATCACCCTGAAACTTTCAGGATAGGAGCGGACCGGAGCGCTCCACGAGTTTTGAAAATTTCGCAATGATTCGTCAACCGGCGCCAAAGTTATTGGAAATAGAATGTTGTGAATTTCCTATGGAAAATAGGTCCTAACTATAACTATCTACTGGCGACCGCCAGTAGATAATATATATATATATATATATATATATATATACGTGTGTGTGTGTGTGTGTCTGTGTGGGAGGCCCACATTTACATGTGCAGGTATGTGTATGGCTCAAACACAATTCCCGAAAAAAACTGCTGCACTGACAAACTAAAACAAAAAATGATTGCCTTCAGTATATAATACATATATGAGATAAAACATTTAATGGGTTATCATACAGTATGATTTTGAGATGTAAAAAAGTCCCTCGCACATTGCATTTGCAATGCAAGCACTCAATAGGAGGTAGAATGATAGGTCAAACTTCAAATAGCAAGAGGTGAGAGAGAAATACCCCTTTGGGTGGAACCAAAGCCCACTATATATAATTATATAATTTAAAGAATTGGTAACAATAAAGCTGCAAACAGCTGTAATGTCAAGGCTGATCTAAAGAAAGAATCCCTTAACCCAGCAGAGGAAGGATACACCTTATCCATTCAGAAGCAACGGAAAGTCAGGGCCACGGAAGAATGCGGAAAGGGAAGGCCAAATTATGCGTCAAGGTTGAGCAAATTATGCAGGAAAAAAGGCAAATTATGCAGCATCATGCGGCACACTGTGTGATAGTATTACTTCATTATTTTGTCATTTTTGCACTTGTTAACACTGTCTAGGGCACTGGCTGTACCTCATTAGTAGTGGTTTATCGCCCAAATATAGCAATAAGCAGCAAAAAGGTGAACAGTCAACCTTTGCAAAAGACCTTCCGTTGCGCAGCAACAGGTGCAGCTGCATTTTTTGTAACTTTAGAACTGTTTGAGGTAGAAACAACATTTTTTTGTCAAAATCTGTGGATTATGCAACAGATGATGGATTATGTAGCAAATACAGCACATCTATAATTATGAAAAAAACACTGCAGCCACACAATCGCATAATTCAAGTGGCCCTGCTTAAAGTAGACAACATCCATGGGCAAACACAAAAATGGGAAGCCATCAAATAAGGAGGATACATTTGAGATAGATGTGAAAGCCATCCAATCACTAGCAATGGACAGACCTTAAGCCCACTCTATGTATTCTAAAGCACACAATAGATGCCGAGATGGAAAAGTCCCTCTCATGATCACAGACGTGTACCCCAGCCCTGAGTACCCCAGCGCCAAAGGTATCTGGAACACTGGTGCTACTTTTTGTTGTCATGTTGGAACATGGATCTTGAGTGTGCACCATAACATTGCCCTGTCTCATGGATTACTGTCATGTTTGACCAGCAGGTGCGCCCAAAGTCATACCCTAATAATGGTAAAAGGCTGCTGTGCTGAGTAAGGTCAGCCATTCCATATGCCAGGTGGGCCAACCAGAAAGGAAAAGGACTGTCGCCAACTTCAAGCCTTCATAGTGAGGAGAGGCCACCGTGGTGAGTGGTGCAAGCCAGAGCCCCGAATGAGGATCGGAACCGGAGCAGCCTTCCCCCCTCCTGTAAGAAGGATCAGAGGAACTTACTGTCTCACTGGAGAAAACGCAGTTGATACCTGTAAGAAAGTGGCTCTGTATATGCTGAACCAAAGTAAGGTTCAGTGTGCACAGAGTCAACAGTCCCCAGAGGTTTGGCAGAGGCTAAAGTTAGATATACCCTTACTCTCTAAAGTGGTAGCTTGGTCGAGCAGTAAGGCAGTATCAGAGGACAGTGTAAAGCATTTGTTGTACACACTCAGTCAGCAAATGGTCTCACACACTCAAAGAACTGAACTCTAGGCCAATGGTTTTGTATCAAAATATATAGTTGTTTTATTTTAGAACCAACAACAGGTATCAAAATATACTTTCTCAGAATGAGTTACTTTAGTTAAATACTTTTCAAATAGGCAATAGACTTTTGAATACAATGGTTACAGTTGTTGCAATAGGCAACACAATTTCAAACACAATAATACATTGAGCTCAATGGGAATTTCTAGTTAAATGCAATAGATTACTTTTTGGATTACTTTTCTTACCACAGGACTGGATCCTAGATTCAGTCCTGGGACATCTCCTGTAAACAGTTGAGTAAAAACGTTTTGGTTACAGTTGTGATTTTTAAGGAATATTATTGTATTTTAAAAGTTGACACTTAGAAACTTTTTCACATAGAATCATCAATGTTATCCTATGGGAGGAAATTCACTTAGCAGGTAAGTAGTGTTATCGTTACTTTTTCTTACTCAGTGTTGGATCCTGGATCCAGCACTGGTGCATCTCCTGTAAACAATTGAAAGAATGTGTTTATGTCACACAGGCGATTTTTAGCAAACATTTGTAAGTTTCAAAAATTGACACTTAGAAACTTTTCAGCAAAAACCAGGCAATGTTATCCTATGGAAGGAAATTATAGTTACCGGTAAGTACAGTTATAATTACTTTTCAGGGTCAGTGCTGGGCACCAAGATCAAGCACTGGGATCTCTCCTGATAACAGGTGAGTATTTTCGTTTTCGTGATTCGGCTGATTTTAGATGAATATTTTAAAGTTTCAAAACTCCACACTTAGAAGAATTTCCAAGTGAAACCAGTCAATGTTACCCTATGGAAGAAAAGTGAGTTATCTGCTTTTGGGTAAGTACTCGACTGGCAGAGTTAAGGTTCTGGGCATAGACTCAGGGATCTCCCAGGGTCAGGTAGGTACAACTGTTACACCCTCAGCGGCACAGGGGCGGCCGGGTGCAGAGTGAGTAGGCCCAATGTTATCCTATGGAAGGCAGGGGGCCTTTGGGTGGTGGCTGCTGGCAAGCAGGCCACGCGGCTATGGGAGCTGGGCTCCTGGTCACTTGCTCAGGGCAAATGGGGAAGTAGATTAGAGTAGAGGTTGCACTGCCAGGGGCACTCGGGCGGCTGGGTGCAGGGTGCTTTTGAGCCGTCGGGCGCTCAATGTTATTCAATGGGAGACTTGGAAGTTGAACAAAGGCTGCAGGCTCGGGGATGGAGATTCTTCAGGTGCGACCACCACTTCGAGAGGTAAGTTGGGATCTTGGAGGATAGGTAGGCACCCAGGAGTTGGGCACAGGGGGCCGTGGGGCGCCGGGTGCAGGGGTGTCTTTTGACGTCGGGAAATCTTACCCTCTGCTGGTCGCGGTTGGGGGGGTCCCTTGTTGTGAGGCTGCAGGCGTCATCAGGGTCATCGAGGAGGGTCCTTGGGCACTGGATTCCAGGTCACAATTGCCGGGGGGACGTCCTCGTGGTCTTGGTTCACTCAGGCTCAGGCCGGGCTCGACGGGTGCAGAGTGTGCTGGATTCGCGGTTCCTCGCTGGCACCAGGGGTGTTGCTTGTTTGAGCAGAACCACTGCTCGTGGGAGTCCCAGTCTTTAGATGAGCAAGGCAGGCAGGTCCTCCGGGGTTTTCGAGGTTGCTGTCCGCCGGAGACGCCGGGGTTTAGCAGGGGCAGGTTCAAGGATCAACAGGCCTGTAGGGCTGGGGCCAAGTCAGTTGGTGTCGTCCTTTTGTTAGCAGCTGCACGGCAGGTCTTCTTCTTGTTCTTCTTTCTTGTTGCAGAATTGGGATCTGAGGAAGGAAGGTTCAGGGTGCCCCTAAAAACTAACTTTAGGGGCGTTACAGGTAGGGCAAGGGCAGGGACCAATGGGTCCCTGTCCTGGGGTGAGTACACCCCCTATCCTGCCACTCTCCAGTGGGAGGGGGGCAGGAGCCTAGCTCTGATTGGGTAGGGCTCCCCATTCTCAAAATGGCGAGAGCCCGGAGTTGTGCTTTACCTCGCCTCCCTCACCTGAGGGGTGGGGTTGGCAGAGGCTGGCACACCCCCTTCCCTTCCTTTGTTTTTCCCGCCTGTCTTCCCGCCAAAGTGGGGGTCAGAACTGGTGGGGGCCAGTTGCTGAGTACAGCAAGTGGCCTGGAGAAGCTCACAAAGGTGGCATGCCTTTGAAGCTCCCCCTGCCCATCCTGGGGGAGGAGACCTAGCACCTCGTCCCAGGATGTGCTTTGTTGCATGCCCAGGAGAGCGGATGGCTCTCTACCCAGGGGTCCAGCAACATGTCTGCTGTGTGGCAGCCTAGGCAGCCTCTCAGTCAGGACACTGGTAGTTGGTTAGGTTTCAGGGGGCATCTCTAAGATGCCCTCTGTAGTGCATTTAACATTAAATCCCACACTGGCATCAGTGTGGGTTTAATGTGCTGAGAAGTTTGATACCAAACTTCTCAGTCTTCAGTGTAGCCATTATGGTGCTGTGGAGTTCGTAATGACAACCTCCCAGCACCATATACTCTTAATGACATCACTGCACTTACAGTGCCCAGGAATGGCCCTGGGTACTGTAGGGGCACAGGGCTCATGCACCTGTGCCCACACCACTGGCATAGTGCACCCAGCTAGGGGGGTGACTGAGGTATGCCAGGGCAGTGTGTTTGTGGGCATGGCACACAGGGATGTGTGCCATGTCGACTCTCTGTTTAATTCTGCACCAAGACACTCAGCCTGCAAAGGCAGGGTGTGTGTGTCAGGGTACAGGGCCTCTAAGGGTGGCACAATAAGTGCTGCAGCCCTTAGGGGCCTTCTCTGGTCACAGTGCCCTGGGTACCTAGGGTACCATTTACCAGGGGCTTACCTGTGGCCAGAGATGCCAATTGGGTTTAGGCTTTAGTACAGTTTTTAGGGAAGGAACACAGGCCCTGGGTACCTGATTGGCAGGGACCCAGGGCACACCAAGGAAAAGTGCATTAGTTATCAGGCAAAAAGTGGGGCGGTTACTGCAACAGAAACCCACTTTCCTACAATACCCAGCCACTGCACGGGCCGAGCGGCGAGTACTACTCAGCAGCGACTGATTCTCCCCATGGAGACTTTGGTCACACAATCCTTACAGGAGCGGGTTAGACTGATTGCAGGGCCAGGAGGCCCTGGGAAATTTATTCTGTCACGTAGCACTTCAGGTACTGGAAAACTTTTTGACTTTTATCAGAGTTGGAGTGGGACTCCCCGGGAACCTCGAACTATTAGTAAGGTCTAACCTGAATGTCCCATACAGTGAAAGGGGAATAGCCACTACCTCTAGTGAGAGGGAAGTGGGACTCAGAGGCCTTCCTATTGAACACTAGAGCCCTCACCTCAAGGGGCTCTGTGTATTGCTTTTGTATGCTTTATTTCACTTTGTTCTCATATATAAATTCTACTTTTGTCATAAAAGAAAGTATTTGACTGAACAATCATTTATTGCTGCTATTGAACGCACTTTGAGTTGTAAGCCTGTGCTCACCTCCCCTCACTCTGGTATCTACCCAAGAATCCTTGGACTACTTGACCCGCGCTACCTCTGAGAGCCAAGTGCTGAAGAGGTTCTTGGCCCAGTTGCTCAGGACCCATAGTAGGTCGGGCCCTGAGACATCAGGAGTAAAACGCGTAAACCCCCACGGTAGGCTCCATAGCTTCTTCTTGCCCCGTAGTCCTCTGAAAGGGGTTCTGACAATAGGTCCTCGACAACAGACATCAAAGTTGTCTGTAGGAGAAACCTAGAAATGAGAGCATGCTAATCCTGGGGACCACAGATTCCTATCAGTGGTCCTACAAATCAACATATATTTTAAATTACATGCAAGTTTGGATTAGTGAAATCTTAATTACAGCAGCCAATGCTTGCTTTCAAGTATGGGGTATTGATCACCATTTTATATGAAATTTGCATGCTCTAAAAGTACCATCTGTTCGTGATCCCTCCTGTGGGAGGCTTCAATAGAAGTTTGGTTGTTAGCTATGTTTCACAGTCGCAACAACCTTCTTAAAGATAACTTTGCATATATGAGATACAGTCTAAAAGGATGAAATGACAAGAGACCTTACCCCGTGTACGGTGTTAGGCTAGGGTTATGCTCACTCTGATAACTTAAACTGCATCTCAATGATCTGGATGTTTTTATAGTTAGGTACAGAGGCAGTTTTCCCATGATGCACCGTACTCTTATGCAACTGTATTTGTAGATGATGCCATCATTCTTTCTTGTACCGACAATGCTTCATATACCTTCATGGAGGCCTTTTCTATTTCATTAAAGGGTTGGAAGTATCTGGTCATGGTTAATACAGATTTCAAAGATGAGTTCACAGTCTTCACTGGCTTGGCTTTTTCACATGCTTGTTCATGATCCAATTTCTGTCTGGTTGCAAAGACCTATTCTGTGCTTACCACCCACCCCTCCTTTGCCACCAACTCGCACATCTTTTTTTTATTAGTTTAATTTTTATAATTTTTTTTTTTTAGGACATTGCAACAAATTGCCTCTGCGCTACTTCCATTCAATTTTTTAATATTTATCAATCCATTGCTTTTTTTTGCCCATGCTGTGCACATATTGCAGATACTATACAGCATCACCAAAAGGCACTGGCAAAGGCGAGCCCTGTTGGCTTTCCCAATGCTTGTTTTTAATGTTTACTTCCCAGAATATCATATCTATCCAAACTGAACATAGCCAATAAAATGTATCTAAGAAGAAGTAAACATAAAATTAATGTATGTTGAGTTCTCAAGTAATAAGAGAAAAAAGTAATAAGAGAAAAAGTGCTACACAAAGGGCAGTACGTTTTCAGGCAGTCTTCAGCCATTCAGACAAGGGATGAAGGATAATGTCTGAGGCAGCATCTCATACCGCCTCTGTACGTCACTAGGAGGGTTTACAATACTACTGAGTGTTGCAGGAGGCTCGCCAGAATAATGATACAAGAACTAATGTCTAAGATGCTCTGTGCAACTCACTTTGCTCCATAAGGATGGATCAACCAAAGCGCGCAAATAAAATCAAAATTCTGCGGGATGTAATGGTCAATGGTTAATTTCTGACCATGCAAAACACACAAGATGATGGACGGAATGCTGCACATTGGCAAACATTCACCCCCAGTCACAGATCTGGGTTTAATCCATCGTTATTTTGCTTCACCACGCCACCCCAGTTCAGACATAGCCATATGCAAATCAGTCTTGACCCTGTGCCTCATGGGAACAGTCCAGACCGAACTGCCAAGCCATGTCTTCCCTGGACCGGAATCAAGCATTCTAGGACCGGTTTCAGGCTATCAGCCTTCATCAGCCAGGATAGCTTGACTCCAGTGGCGTAGTGAGCACGGGACCCACGTCTGGGCATACCCTTCCCACATAGGGCGAAATGCAAAACACACAAGATGATGGACGGAATGCTGCACATTGGCAAACATTCACCCCCAGTCACAGATCTGGGTTTAATCCATCGTTATTTTGCTTCACCACGCCACCCCAGTTCAGACATAGCCATATGCAAATCAGGCTTGACCCTGTGCCTCATGGGAACAGTCCAGACCGAACTGCCAAGCCATGCCTTCCCTGGACCGGAATCAAGCATCCTAGGACCGGTTTCAGGCTATCAGCCTTCATCAGCCAGGATAGCTTGACTCCAGTGGCGTAGTGAGCACGGGACCCACGTCTGGGCATACCCTTCCCACATAGGGCGAAATGCAAAACACACAAGATGATGGACGGAATGCTGCACATTGGCAAACATTCACCCCCAGTCACAGATCTGGGTTTAATCCATCGTTATTTTGCTTCACCACGCCACCCCAGTTCAGACATAGCCATATGCAAATCAGTCTTGACCCTGTGCCTCATGGGAACAGTCCAGACCGAACTGCCAAGCCATGTCTTCCCTGGACCGGAATCAAGCATCCTAGGACCGGTTTCAGGCTATCAGCCTTCATCAGCCAGGATAGCTTGACTACAGTGGCGTAGTGAGCACGGGACCCACGTCTGGGCATACCCTTCCCACATAGGGCGAAATGCAAAACACACAAGATGATGGACGGAATGCTGCACATTGGCAAACATTCACCCCCAGTCACAGATCTGGGTTTAATCCATCGTTATTTTGCTTCACCACGCCACCCCAGTTCAGACATAGCCATATGCAAATCAGTCTTGACCCTGTGCCTCATGGGAACAGTCCAGACCGAACTGCCAAGCCATGTCTTCCCTGGACCGGAATCAAGCATCCTAGGACCGGTTTCAGGCTATCAGCCTTCATCAGCCAGGATAGCTTGACTCCAGTGGCGTAGTGAGCACGGGACCCACGTCTGGGCATACCCTTCCCACATAGGGCGAAATGCAAAACACACAAGATGATGGACGAAATGCTGCACATTGGCAAACATTCACCCCCAGTCACAGATCTGGGTTTAATCCATCGTTATTTTGCTTCACCACGCCACCCCAGTTCAGATATAGCCATATGCAAATCAGTCTTGACCCTGTGCCTCATGGGAACAGTCCAGACCGAACTGCCAAGCCATGTCTTCCCTGGACCGGAATCAAGCATCCTAGGACCGGTTTCAGGCTATCAGCCTTCATCAGCCAGGATAGCTTGACTCCAGTGGCGTAGTGAGCACGGGACCCACGTCTGGGCATACCCTTCCCACATAGGGCGAAATGCAAAACACACAAGATGATGGACGGAATGCTGCACATTGGCAAACATTCACCCCCAGTCACAGATCTGGGTTTAATCCATCGTTATTTTGCTTCACCACGCCACCCCAGTTCAGACATAGCCATATGCAAATCAGTCTTGACCCTGTGCCTCATGGGAACAGTCCAGACCCGAACGGCCAAGCCATGTCTTCCCTGGACCGGAATCAAGCATCCTAGGACCGGTTTCAGGCTATCAGCCTTCATCAGCCAGGATAGCTTGACTCCAGTGGCGTAGTGAGCACGGGACCCACGTCTGGGCATACCCTTCCCACATAGGGCGAAATGCAAAACACACAAGATGATGGACGGAATGCTGCACATTGGCAAACATTCACCCCCAGTCACAGATCTGGGTTTATTCCATCGTTATTTTGCTTCACCACGCCACCCCAGTTCAGACATAGCCATATGCAAATCAGTCTTGACCCTGTGCCTCATGGGAACAGTCCAGACCGAACTGCCAAGCCATGTCTTCCCTGGACCGGAATCAAGCATCCTAGGACCGGTTTCAGGCTATCAGCCTTCATCAGCCAGGATAGCTTGACTCCAGTGGCGTAGTGAGCACGGGACCCACGTCTGGGCATACCCTTCCCACATAGGGCGAAATGCAAAACACACAAGATGATGGACGGAATGCTGCACATTGGCAAACATTCACCCCCAGTCACAGATCTGGGTTTAATCCATCATTATTTTGCTTCACCACGCCACCCCAGTTCAGACATAGCCATATGCAAATCAGTCTTGACCCTGTGCCTCATGGGAACAGTCCAGACCGAACTGCCAAGCCATGTCTTCCCTGGACCGGAATCAAGCATCCTAGGACCGGTTTCAGGCTATCAGCCTTCATCAGCCAGGATAGCTTGACTCCAGTGGCGTAGTGAGCACGGGACCCACGTCTGGGCATACCCTTCCCACATAGGGCGAAATGCAAAACACACAAGATGATGGACGGAATGCTGCACATTGGCAAACATTCACCCACAGTCACAGATCTGGGTTTAATCCATCGTTATTTTGCTTCACCACGCCACCCCAGTTCAGACATAGCCATATGCAAATCAGTCTTGACCCTGTGCCTCATGGGAACAGTCCAGACCGAACTACCAAGCCATGTCTTCCCTGGACCGGAATCAAGCATCCTAGGACCGGTTTCAGGCTATTAGCCTTCATCAGCCAGGATAGCTTGACTCCAGTGGCGTAGTGAGCACGGGACCCACGTCTGGGCATATCCTTCCCAAATAGGGCGAAATGCAAAACACACAAGATGATGGACGGAATGCTGCACATTGGCAAACATTCACCCCAGTCACAGATCTGGGTTTAATCCATCGTTATTTTGCTTCACCACGCCACCCCAGTTCAGACATAGCCATATGCAAATCAGTCTTGACCCTGTGCCTCATGGGAACAGTCCAGACCGAACTGCCAAGCCATGTCTTCCCTGGACCGGAATCAAGCATCCTAGGACCGGTTTCAGGCTATCAGCCTTCATCAGCCAGGATAGCTTGACTCCAGTGGCGTATTGAGCACGGGACCCACGTCTGGGCATACCCTTCCCACATAGGGCGAAATGCAAAACACACAAGATGATGGACGGAATGCTGCACATTGGCAAACATTCACCCCCAGTCACAGATCTGGGTTTAATCCATCGTTATTTTGCTTCACCACGCCACCCCAGTTCAGACATAGCCATATGCAAATCAGTCTTGACCCTGTGCCTCATGGGAACAGTCCAGACTGAACTGCCAAGCCATGTCTTCCCTGGACCGGAATCAAGCATCCTAGGACCGGTTTCAGGCTATCAGCCTTCATCAGCCAGGATAGCTTGACTCCAGTGGCGTAGTGAGCACGGGACCCACGTCTGGGCATACCCTTCCCACATAGGGCGAAATGCAAAACACACAAGATGATGGACGGAATGCTGCACATTGGCAAACATTCACCCCCAGTCACAGATCTGGGTTTAATCCATCGTTATTTTGCTTCACCACGCCACCCCAGTTCAGACATAGCCATATGCAAATCAGTCTTGACCCTGTGCCTCATGGGAACAGTCCAGACCGAACTGCCAAGCCATGTCTTCCCTGGACCGGAATCAAGCATCCTAGGACCGGTTTCAGGCTATCAGCCTTCATCAGCCAGGATAGCTTGACTCCAGTGGCGTAGTGAGCACGGGACCCACGTCTGGGCATACCCTTCCCACATAGGGCAAAATGCAAAACACACAAGATGATGGACGGAATGCTGCACATTGGCAAACATTCACCCCCAGTCACAGATCTGGGTTTAATCCATCGTTATTTTGCTTCACCACGCCACCCCAGTTCAGACATAGCCATATGCAAATCAGTCTTGACCCTGTGCCTCATGGGAACAGTCCAGACCGAACTGCCAAGCCATGTCTTCCCTGGACCGGAATCAAGCATCCTAGGACCGGTTTCAGGCTATCAGCCTTCATCAGCCAGGATAGCTTGACTCCAGTGGCGTAGTGAGCACGGGACCCACGTCTGGGCATACCCTTCCCACATAGGGCGAAATGCAAAACACACAAGATGATGGACGGAATGCTGCACATTGGCAAACATTCACCCACAGTCACAGATCTGGGTTTAATCCATCGTTATTTTGCTTCACCACGCCACCCCAGTTCAGACATAGCTCTATGCAAATCAGTCTTGACCCTGTGCCTCATGGGAACAGTCCAGACCGAACTGCCAAGCCATGTCTTCCCTGGACCGGAATCAAGCATCCTAGGACCGGTTTCAGGCTATTAGCCTTCATCAGCCAGGATAGCTTGACTCCAGTGGCGTAGTGAGCACGGGACCCACGTCTGGGCATACCCTTCCCACATAGGGCGAAATGCAAAACACACAAGATGATGGACGGAATGCTGCACATTGGCAAACATTCACCCCCAGTCACAGATCTGGGTTTAATCCATCGTTATTTTGCTTCACCACGCCACCCCAGTTCAGACATAGCCATATGCAAATCAGTCTTGACCCTGTGCCTCATGGGAACAGTCCAGACCGAACTGCCAAGCCATGTCTTCCCTGGACCGGAATCAAGCATCCTAGGACCGGTTTCAGGCTATCAGCCTTCATCAGCCAGGATAGCTTGACTCCAGTGGCGTAGTGAGCACGGGACCACGTCTGGGCATACCCTTCCCACATAGGGCGAAATGCAAAACACACAAGATGATGGACGGAATGCTGCACATTGGCAAACATTCACCCACAGTCACAGATCTGGGTTTAATCCATCGTTATTTTGCTGCACCACGCAACCCCAGTTCAGACATAGCCATATGCAAATCAGTCTTGACCCTGTGCCTCATGGGAACAGTCCAGACCGAACTGCCAAGCCATGTCTTCCCTGGACCGGAATCAAGCATCCTAGGACCGGTTTCAGGCTATCAGCCTTCATCAGCCAGGATAGCTTGACTCCAGTGGCGTAGTGAGCACGGGACCCACGTCTGGGCATACCCTTCCCACATAGGGCGAAATGCAAAACACACAAGATGATGGACGGAATGCTGCACATTGGCAAACATTCACCCACAGTCACAGATCTGGGTTTAATCCATCGTTATTTTGCTTCACCACGCCACCCCAGTTCAGACATAGCCATATGCAAATCAGTCTTGACCCTGTGCCTCATGGGAACAGTCCAGACCGAACTGCCAAGCCATGTCTTCCCTGGACCGGAATCAAGCATCCTAGGACCGGTTTCAGGCTATCAGCCTTCATCAGCCAGGATAGCTTGACTCCAGTGGCGTAGTGAGCACGGGACCCACGTCTGGGCATACCCTTCCCACATAGGGCGAAATGCAAAACACACAAGATGATGGACGGAATGCTGCACATTGGCAAACATTCACCCCCAGTCACAGATCTGGGTTTAATCCATCGTTATTTTGCTTCACCACGCCACCCCAGTTCAGACATAGCCATATGCAAATCAGTCTTGACCCTGTGCCTCATGGGAACAGTCCAGACCGAACTGCCAAGCCATGTCTTCCCTGGACCGGAATCAAGCATCCTAGGACCGGTTTCAGGCTATCAGCCTTCATCAGCCAGGATAGCTTGACTCCAGTGGCGTAGTGAGCACGGGACCCACGTCTGGGCATACCCTTCCCACATAGGGCGAAATGCAAAACACACAAGATGATGGACGGAATGCTGCACATTGGCAAACATTCACCCCCAGTCACAGATCTGGGTTTAATCCATCGTTATTTTGCTTCACCACGCCACCCCAGTTCAGATATAGCCATATGCAAATCAGTCTTGACCCTGTGCCTCATGAGAACAGTCCAGACCGAACTGCCAAGCCATGTCTTCCCTGGACCGGAATCAAGCATCCTAGGACCGGTTTCAGGCTATCAGCCTTCATCAGCCAGGATAGCTTGACTCCAGTGGCGTAGTGAGCACGGGACCCACGTCTGGGCATACCCTTCCCACATAGGGCGAAATGCAAAACACACAAGATGATGGACGGAATGCTGCACATTGGCAAACATTCACCCCCAGTCACAGATTAATTAATTTCTGACCATTAACATGAATGAACAGCCGCCACTCTCAATAACACCATGGGCAGTGTGTTCTTTTTTTGCATCCAGCCTTCCTTGCTGCTTTATAATTAACATTGTTTTCCTGCGTATACTGATTTCATACTGCAATGAACAAATAAAATACGTGGCATAAAAATAATTACTGTCTGTCCTGTCATAAGACTGTCAGCATCTACATGGCTTCCTTTTTAGTTCCTTCTTGAACACTGATAAGACTTTTGAAACTAGATATAGGCCCTGGAAGACAAGTAGTAAAAGGTTATGTGTATAAAGTCTGTACTGTGTATTTTTGTGTTCTGAGGCTTCTTGCAGTACACTTTAATTATTACATCTCAGCTCGGTATAAGCTGCATGCAGAAGGCAAACGAAAAATAAAGGCAGCTTTTCACCCAAAGTGATCAAAACTGAGGCGTTTCCTAACTCGGCCTTCCATAGAACATAACATGTGTATTTGTAGCGCACGTTCAACGCAGCATCTTGGCGCTGAATAACAGATGTTTATTGTTAATCAACTCAATGGTCCTATCGACCTCAAATGGATGAGTGGACTTGCCGGGATTCGAACCTGTGAACATGAGATCGAACACAGGCCCTTGCAGTGGATGCATTAGTCCACTGAGCTATAAGACCCGGCTGGTTGATGTGCATCAGCTGAGCTGATGTAATCGCTTCCCATGAACACAGAGCAAATGATGTATCCTGGCTCCCTCTGTACGTAAGAGGTATGTGCAGTTTGCACATGGAATAGCTGGCTGCATTTCAAGGTCTCAGCTGATGTTATGCAAATTAGGAACTTAAGTGACTAAGTGTTTCACATTAGCAGGATAATGCTGGTGCCCTGATTGTGTAATGTGCTTTGTCTCAGTGAACGAGCTGGGGGAGTAAAACCGAGCAGGGGGAGGGCAAGGGGAGAAACAGCACATGAGAAAGAGCAAGAAAACACATGCAGTCCCACGGAGTGCTGGGACAATAAAAATAAAGTAGTTCCCTACTGTCAGCTGTGGAAGCATACACGTAATCCAATCAAAATAGATAATGAAGCTATGCTCCAATGGTTGACAAACACAAGACAAGGAAGGCAAGCCATTGAATAAGAAACGAGCAAATGAGAGTGACAAGAAAATAAACATTGCCTCTGGGAAAGCAGTTTTTAAATGTTATTTCCAAGAAGTACATGTCTGGTTTAAAAAGTTGTCACTTCTATGCTTGAACACCCATTTATATGTAGAAAACTTGTATGCAATTTAGAAAAACTAAGACTGAATTAAAAAATATTATTTTTTCATTTTTTGTTTTTATAAAGTTCACATGCAGTCAAGTTGGCATTTCAATGCACTATACGTTATAAAGTTACGTGCCACATTTGTTAAAGTATCTCAAATAATACCTTTGACCTCATGCGTCATTTGTGTCAACTTTTTGCTTTCAGTACTAAATGACAACTTTAAGACCACATATATACTTAACCAATATGTGAATCCTTAATGCTTGAAATGTTGATTGCCTGTCGAAAACATTCCCTGCTTTGCATTCACAAACTGTAAATGTTTTGTTTTTGATATGTAGTGAAGACTGACCTCAGTTCTGACTGTAAAATGGGTTTGTTCTCTTTTAAGTGACGGATATACATGGATTGTGACATGACTTCTTGTGGCATTATTATCTGTGATATCACTGAGCTTGAAGTCATCGTGACTTGTCCATGACAATCAGTCTTCACAGTGGGCCTGATTGCCAAAGGTAAACTTAGACGTTTGGTCTAAACTTAGACCAAATGTCTAAGTTTGCGACTTTGGGAATTCACAAAGGGCACTTATGATCTCTGCCCCGAGTGCGGACATAAAGATAGCACTTGTAAATGCCCTTTGTGAATTCCCAAAGTCATAAACATAGACATTTTGTCTAAGTTTAGACCAAACATCGAAATTTACCTTTGTGAATCGGGCCCAGTATTTTTAATTTTTAAGTCTTGTGATCTGCAACGAGTGCTAAGGGGTCGAGTAAGGGCTATTATGTTGTAATTGAATTTGCATAGCACCTCAAATTCCTGATGAAGCACCATGTGCATTAGCAGATGGGCAGCACCAGGTTCGGATTGGTAAGGCGGGCACTCAGGCAATGGCCGAGGGGCCGGTATCCGAGTTCCAGCTGTGGGCTGCTTTTTTGGGCAGCCTGGGGGGCCGATTTGGGCGGTGTTTGTGTTTGGATGCTGCTAGCGGCCCAGTGGGTGCCTGAGTGGCCTTACTGGAGGCAGATGGGCTTCCTTTACCTCCCTTTTCTCAACGGGCAGAGGTGTCACTCCCGTTCTCTCGCTGGGCCGGCCCAATAATGTATGCATATTGAGTGGGTGCAGGTGGCCTGAGCAGAAGTGGACTCACTTGTTTTCAGGTGTGTTTCACCAGTGTAAACTAATCCGTGCATTTTTAAAATCTAAGTGAAGTTAAGAAAACATGCCTCTGTCAGAGACCCCCCCACCTTCTTTTTATAAAACGTCTCCGAAGCAGTGTTTTGCGTAAAGGCAATATGCAAATGTGGGCCACTTTTTTTTAGCGTGCCCGGGCTGATTTTTAATCCCAGTCCAACCCTGGGAAGCACGCTACACTGTGAGGAGTGGTTGGATGCAAGAGTACAAAGACTGCAGTGTGACCTATGTTGGATGCTTATTGATATTGTGCAAGAGTAAACAGAGTTTTGCTATTATCTTGTCATAGGTGGTCGTGCCTTGGCATGTTATGGGAGAAACAAATGCCAGAAATCGAGCATATGCACTTTAATTCTGGTTGTATCTGATTATGACTGACTATGAGTGACCGTTTGTGACCACTTGGGTCTCTGCATATCCACTTATAAACAGTAGTCCGGCTTATGCACTGGATACATGCAGTCATGGCAGACAGACTCTTCAATCCACTCAAGGAGCTGATCGACCAACCGGCATGAAAAGGATGCAACCAATCTTGATAGATGATTTCAGGCAATGTAGGGCTTGCCTTGGATTTTGGAATTCATGTATAGACTCTATGTAATCCCAGTGGCGACTTGCGGGATTGGGCTGTGCAAGTTGTATCATGATAGACCATCTATTGGCGGGCCAGACCAAACTTGTGATTTGTCCATCTCTTTTAAATACAGGAGAAATACCAGTTTACTGAGGGCAGAATCTCAGCTGGCTCTGCCATCAGAAAGCTTTGAGTAGGGGTGGGGGGAATTGGTGGAATTTGGTAACTCTTCGTTACTCTTGTAACGCAGAGTTCCAGCAAAATTCCGCTAATCAACGTGAATATTTTTCCCATGAGGCTCCAGAAATGCTAGCTGGCGAGCAAGAGTTGCCGTCCCCATGCGTGTTTTTCAAACGCGGGCGGGCGTGGTATGGGAGTTGCTTCTTGCGTCGATTTGCTGCTGCTCAATTAGATTTTCAACTTAAGCGGCAGCAAAATCAACTTGAATAATCGCGCACTCTTTCATGCTGCTGTTCACGTTGATCTATCAGAGCTGCTGGCGCTAACCTGCAGTGCCGGCAGTGCAACATGCATATTTTCCACCCGCTGGCGAAACTCCAAGGAATTTGTACCAGAGAGCCTGGGCAATCTTTGTGATGTAGAGCAGACTCCTAAGAAAAACTTTGGGTCTCACCACTTATTTGTTACAGATTAAGCACTGGATTCTGTAAGGCATTTCTGTCGTATCTCACTGTTTCTAACACAGAATATACTAAGCATTTCTACCTTTGTAAGTCAGTGTTACATTGCATGCACTAAAGGACTCCGCCAAAGGCATTTTTGCCTCTCTTTTCGACTGCATAGAACAAGGTACATCACTAGACATTTTAGTGCCAACATCATTGTACCCCTGCATGAAACAACAAAACATTCCCACGCATTTCCTTTCCTTTAGTCTCACACTCCAGTACTGCAGCTCTTCAGAGAGCCGTTAAGTGCTTGTATTGTGGTATGTCTGCTGAGCGAGGGGACGAATGTAAAAGCTTGCTTGCAGTACAGCTTGGAAATGGGTGGAACGAAGGCGTGAGAAGGCAGCAGCGATACAGCCAGATAGGTAAGTATGGGAGATGGGGAACATGGAGAATGAAAGAGAGGGTTTAATATCATAACGTTGCTTTTTATTACTGGCTTCGGCTACATGGCCCAGAAGAGAGAACGTCTGATATCAGTTTATCAATCTATAGTTAGGGCTCCTGGTTTTATGGTATTTATTTTTTGAACATTTCCATCTGTATTTATCCATATTTATTTTTTAGCCATCTTATTGGTACCTATCAATATTTATTTTGGGAACAGAAGAAGTAATCACTTGTATATTTCCACATTTATTTAATGGATAAACAACTTAGATGCCTATCAGGTTTTAGCACATTAAACAGCCAAAATATAATACATTAATAAACCCACATGAAAAAATTGGCATAATAGCACACATACACTTTGAAATATGCAGACATTTAAGCAAATCTCATTCAGCTTTCTAACTCCCCATGCTGCCAATATGTACAGATATTGGGCTGAAATTCATTTATCTCAGCATGGAGAGTCACTAAAAAGAAGCCAAATTATCTGCATTTTTCCACTTTTAAAAATAAATGCAGGCAGGAAATTCAAAGTTTTCTGTCTGTATTTATCTGTAAAAATCAGTGAAAACGGGGAGCCCTATCTATAATTTATATCAGCGGTAACTTAAAGAGGCGGAATATTCATCAGTGTATATGATACAAATGGTCACACTCACTCACTGTATGGCCGAACATCTAGAGACTTGTGTCATTGATGTACCTTTGCAATCGTATTTTTTTTTTCTTAATATTTTCCTATGTTCTTACGTTTTTCGCTTGGTGGGTTCCGAATCCCTGTAATCAGGCAGGAGGCGGCTCTCACAGGCCAGAGAACAGCTCTGCTCTCTCCCTTAGATCCTCAGGCTGTGTTCTCCCTCACAGAAAATGAGCGACTGCCTAGTTGGCGACAATGTGATGAATAGCTGGGGAACAGCCTATTTTTGTCCACCTGTCTAACTGCCACCTTCCTCCCTCTGAAGAATCCAGCATGGTCAATCCAAATAAAGCCTTCTCCCTTGACCATGTGAGTGTCGTAAAGTTAGGTTCAGAGTTAGGTGACATCTCTGTGTACAAAGATGGATTCCTCTGAGTGTGTTGCCACCTGGAGCAGCCCCCCCCCACCACCACCAGTGCATGTCTCAATGTTGTAAACATGCCAATCCCAAAAATCCAAATTCTTCTTTGTCAATGAGCTCTTGCCTCCACATCTGGCACGCCGGAAACGTTGTTTTTCTGAGAGTCTAGCTTTAGAGCTAGTATGAACTCCCAGCTCCTGCACAAACCATTTGTAGGATTTCAACTTGTAGGAAAAATCCTGCAGAGCAAGTCCTTGTCCTTGATACGCTTCCGGCTCATATTCTGAAAGAATGAAGGCTAGAACATAACCACCCAAGCTTCAGTCAGAAGACTCCTGAAAACAGAGGTATTCAGGCCTGGCTTTGATTGACGTGCAAGAGTACATGGCTAGAGCTGGAGGAATAATGATGGAGAGTTGTGCCTTATATCCGGTTAGACTTTTACTACTCCCTGGGCTCTTCAGCAGGACAGCCACACCACTGAGCAATCATAGGTCTCTGAAGTGGCCATAAATGATGTGAAAAGTCTAATAAAGCATCTGAATGGATTGGATAGGCCCAACAGCTTATTCAGCTGGGGTGTCTCTTCTTCATAGTTGAGGAGCTCAGTGGTGGTGGTGGTTTTCTAATTGGTGAAGCCAGAGACCTTCATCTCCGCCATGGGTTTCGACAAAACAACAAAATTGCAACTGGAGACCGGTATTAGGAGATCTGGATGGAATGGTTGTGCTCCAATGGACCATAATGACTTGTTCTGCTCCAAAGGATGGACTTCGAAAAGTGTCATCTTTGGAAGGATTCCTTCACTATATGGTTAGCTCTGTACCCTCGAGATTCTGACTGATATGATCCAAAAAGTTTTTTTTAGATACCTGTTAACAAAAGAATGTATGCCACCCCAGCGCTATTAGTGGCTACGAGAAGAATTTCCTTACGTTGAGGAAAGAGATTCTCATCATCCACCAAACAATGGCTGATAGATTTGGTCTCCTGTAATGAAAATGGGATACTTATCTCATGTTAATGCCACTTACTTCCCACCCCAAGGACATGTTGGACCCTTTGAGATGCTATCTCCAAGCCTTAGTGCAGGGACCCTTTGAGATGCTATCTCCAAGCCTTAGTGCAGAGTCCGAAAAGTCAGAAAATGAGGAACCAAATGCATAAATAAAGGCACTATATGGACAGAAATGTTTGCATGACAGAGCATACCTTGACCACGAACATGGACTATGAAGCAGGAAAGGTGATGTACATTGATGTTGCCCTAGTTGCTTCGCTGTGTGTGGCCTGGTTGTGCACCCAAAGTGATATCAATTATTTGTATTAACATTATTATCTAAATTTATGCTTCTCTTATACTGTGTTAAGAACTTTATAATCGTTCAATACTTAGATTGGTCATGTACACGTCGGAAGTTGGCAACTTAGGTTTGTGTTTGTTATTGACACGAAAAGTAAATAAAGTAATAAAAAAAGAAAAACTTTTTTCAGAACTAGTGGCCACATTCTCACATTTCAAAGCACAACAGTGATCGCTATCAGAGTCCATTTATCTTGGTATCACCTTGGAAAGGATACCTGGGAATGCAACTTAAGGGCTCTGTGGAGCTTCTCTGGTCCTACACCTCCTCCTCTGGCACTCAGGCACCAAAATTATGTAGTGTAGCTGGCACTTAGTCACCAAAATTCTGTAGTGTAGCTGGCACTCAGTCACCAAAATTCTGTAGTATAGTGTTTCAGACACTTGGACCTGAGCAGTAAGACACGGCTCAGGTCGCCAGAGAAGCAGCGCCTCAGAAGACCATGGCACAATGCGGACACTCAGCCTGCGTACACAGTCTTCAGGACAGGAAGCCAGTGAGTCAGCTCCTCATTGAAGGGGCAAGTTAGGTTCAAGATGGTACAACTTAAAGGGCACCCTGATTGGCAATTTAGAGTCAAAATTTGCTGATTGGTACACTAGACCACAGTTCCTCCACTTAAATGCAGCTCCTTCACTAAATTATATTTTTGTGTCTAGACTACAAGCCATGACTTCACATGCCACACCACTTCTATTAGACCGCAAACCCTCCATCAACCCTCAACTCATCCATTAAACTTCAACTCTGTTAGACTGTATTTCCTTTACTAGTATTTATTGTCCTAACTACCTCAACTCTCCTGCACTAACCAACATTTCGACCATTAAGTCACATTTCTCCCCTCCAGACCACGTATCCCCTACAAACCCCCTTCAGACGTCTCTAACAAATACATCTCTATTAGAGCACATCATCTCAAGTAGCCCAGATCTCCCCCACTAATGTATATGTTCCATTAAACCCCACCTTTTTCATTTAGTCACACTTTCTCAACTACACTCCAACTCCTCCCTTGGCCCACGCCTCCTCCTCCTCTACCAGACCACATATTCACACTAGACACGTCTTCTCTCTCTCTCAACCCGCTAAGGTCCACGGCTAGAGTCGATGGGTGCTATTGCAAGGTCAGACGTCTGTCATTTTCTGCAAGGAGCATTGGATGCCAAAGAACTATAATGTGCTTGTTGAGGTGAGTTCAGGGTTTTAAGTGGGCCGGGTCTTGCCGGTGCTCAGCACCGGCAGTTCTAGAAAGCACATGCTGAGACGGGTCCCTATCGGGCTCTCCATTTTTGCCCTCAGCCCCAGGGTGAATGTGTTTTTTTTTGCTCTGCAGCAGTACCACCCTTCACTGCATTTGATGTAACCTCGAAGAGACTCGTTATAGTTCTTTCACAGCCTCATCATTTCAGAACTGAAGCATTTTCAATATTATATACAACAAAGTCATAGTTGTTGCTTATTTATCTTATGCAACTAACAACCATTGACAAAGTCAATAGTCCTGGATTGTTGTCGGTATAATGTTACTTGTATTATATATCTGGATGCAATGACAGAAACAGCAAAATACCAGTCGGGTGGCACACTATGCTAAGCACAGACTTTTAGCTTAGGTGCTTTTAAGCCACGCCCTTAATTACATCGGCCACGCCCCATTGAGAGCCCCCCCCCCCCCAGTTTTTTCATTCCACTTAAAGACTTGGGGGAGTGAGGCTTTTGTAAAGAGCAACGTTCTCTGAATGCATCTCGGCGCTATGACTCCCACTAACAGAGATTTAAAAAAGTGAACAAAACAGATGTGCCTTTAATTCTAACAAAGGTGGTTTTGGTTAGTTATTTGCCGAATGAGGAAGTGAGCTAATGTGTGGGAATTGAGGAAGAATTCCTGAACGACTGGTACGCCTGAAAGGCAAAATGTGTGAAATGTAGCATGAAAAAAGAATGTAAGTGCCCTGCTAATCCACATCGAGATTCCAGTAGCAACGGGAGGTCTGTAAATGGTGCCAGGTAGGCCCGTACGTCACAACTTCACCCAGACTTGGCTTTTTTTTATCGAATAGAACACTACCCTGTTTGTTTGGGATAAATATCCCAGCATGCAAAGTGCTGCTGGATAAGAAAACGGGAACTGTTCCAAGGGTGTCACGCGGAACGAGGCACTCGGTGTCTATGCTGGCCTCAGGAAATGTGCCCTCGTGCAATTGAGTATGAAGTGACTCCACATTGGGCCAGGGCGTGCACAAAGGTCATAGGGAGCCAAGAAGTTGTTGACATAGCTAAAAGGGAACATGGGAACTAGAAGCGGGGGTGAAGTGGATGCGACATTACGCACAGCCTCACGGTACTTGAAAGCTTTGATTGCAGATTTACATTTTGCTCTTTGAAATTATGATTTCAACTCCCCCGCTTGGAGCCGAGCAGAGAAAAGTGTTTCTGGGATTTAAGAAGTGGATCAAGTTGAGGTGTGATTGCACCGCCCACGCACTGCATTGGAGTAACAGAAGACGGAGGATTGGCTCACCCTGGTAGGAATGAAGGGGGGAGGGACGAGAGGCAGTCCCCCTACCACGCGGACCATTCAGGATGGGGAAGGAGCTTGAGGATAAATTATGAAAGAGTTATAGATGCGCTTTTTAAAAAAAACACTGTGGGACAGATTTACCATTCTTTCACGGAACGCAAAGCAGCAAGGCAACTTGCTGGGCTGCGTGAAAGGAAGACAGCAGAAATCTTCCATGTTTATAAAGATATGGAGCATTTCTGCTCTCTCCTTGCACGGGTGCACTGTGTGCTGCCTAGCGCCTAAGCAGGCACCCTAGCGCCATAGTGCAATAGTATCCTGCACAAAAAAATCTTTAGAGGCATTGTCCTATTTCTATGTGTGCTACAGAATGCAAGACGTGGAAAGAGGAACTAACAAGGAGAAATAAAGATATTTCTCCTTGTTAAGCCTCTTTCGGGTAGGTGCACAATTGTGGTGCAAACCGGCATTTGTAAATCTTTGTAAATCTGGGTTCACTTTAAAATACATGGGTGGATGCATGGGAAAGCCCATATTCCACCCATGTAATGCCTACCCGACGCAAAGTAGCAAATGACAGCACTATGCACTACGTTGCGTTACTTTGTATTTGCTAAACTTCACAAAGCCACGCAAAGTGACTTTGCATGGCCTAGTAAATTCCAGTTAAGAAATAGCGTTGCTGTGAGGCGACTTGCGTCATGCAAGGACAATGCAAGTCCTTAGTAAATTTGCCCATATGCATTAACATTCCATTCGCCAGCTACCTCTCCCAGCACTCACTGACTTTATGCTTGTTTTTGACCCTGTAGCTAGGTTAGTATTGTAGACATACCACATACATACATATTTAAATCAGGGCTAGTTCGATTTCTGCTGTGCGTAGGAGGGTGAAAGGGGTTCTTTTACTTATGCTACTCCTGTCTTGTCGTTAATGCTTAAGGTTGTGTGACATCAGTTCCTCTGATGTCATCAGATATGCAAATCATTTCTCACTCCCTCCAGTTTTCAAAATTTGAGAGTTCTGCAAAAGGTCAAAAGAGAGGGTAGTTTTAGGGAGGACCCACCTTACTGTAGCAGGTTGTCCCAGAGGAAATGGGAGAGAGAAGACTGATTGGTCCAGGCCAGGGGGCGGACCCTCTAGGTCACTGGTAGATAGAACAGACGTGGGTCAGAATAGTGCAGCTGTCTGCTGTGGTAAGAGAGGGGCAGTCATACCCATGAAGGAGAGCAATGGAATCCAAAGTAACATGGAGTACAACTGCAAGGGATAAAATTAACTGCAAGGCCCAATCAAACACACGGGTCAGGAAGAAGTCAAAGGTTTCAAAAGGGCACACAACTGAAAAACAGCCATGGTGGGTCAGGGACAGGTCTTGGGTGGCCACCAATGGAGGCCAGACAAAGAAAGGCATGCCTATGGAGCTGGAGGAGACACAGAGGAAAGATGTGACAATACGGTTAGATTCTCACAATGCCAAAAGGTCTGGTAGGGTATATACAGGCCACTGGAATAATGCAATTCTGCAGCTGCAGCATTTTCTGCATGAAGACGGATTTGCTGCATTTGCTACATAATCCATCATCTGGTGAATAATTTGCAGATTTTAACAAAAAAAATGTTTTAACCTCGAACAAATCAAAAATTACTATAAATGTCGCAGCACGTGTTGCTGTGCAGCGGAAGGCATTATGTAAAGGTTGAATGTTCAACTTTCAGTTGCATATTGCTGTATTTTGTTGCTACACTAGTATTAATGAGGTGAAACGTTTGTCCAGACAGTGTTAACGTGTAAAAAGTACAAAATAATGGAACTGATACTATCACAAAATGTGCCCCCATTATGCCACATAATTAGCATTTTCTTGCTGCATGATTTAGTAAACCCTGCCGCATAATTTGGCACCCTCTTCCCCCATAATTCCAGTGGCCCTGGGTATATGAGACAAGTAATTGAAAAACAAATGGGAGGAATGAAGGCAGCACGAGACCAGGGGATGTTTTAAGAAACTGATAACAGACTAACGGGAGAGGTACAAAGTTGCCAAGAGTCGTTGACTCTACCTTCACTTTGTGACGGGAGGCTTGATGATCAAGACGAGCAGAGGTGCAGACTACTACATTGAAGAAAAGGGAGGGAACGGGTGATGACATACTGGAGAAACGCACAGCAGAAATGAGGAAAGAGTATCAAAAGAAAAAGAAGGAAAAGAGGAACGAGAACTAAGAGAAAGGAGCAGGAAAGTTAACAGAGCTTCCCATAGACATGCGTTTAGGCTCCTCTGTACTAAAATACACAAAAGAAAATCTAGAAGGAAGAATTTGTGGATATTTGCAATCTGCCGCAAAGGAGGACCGAGTGCAATGAAGGGGCAAAGGATGAAAGGAGGGAGCTGGCCGTCATAGCAGGAGTTGCTGCTAATATACAGAATTTTGATATAGTATTGATATAGCACATGTAATAAATGCCAATGTCTATGGTCAGAAACTTCCAGACAGAAGTGTGGATCTTACCAAATCTTTGGAGGCTATGGGGAAAAGTCATTCTCAGTTTTGGGGGATTGAGTTTCTAAACTACAATGAGATATAGTGATCCTGCATGCAAGAAGACCTTTTAGTTGCATGAGGAAAACTTACCGTGTACAAGTAGCTCTAGTGGATGACCCTGGTGGACCCATTAGATGGCTGCCATGTTATCATGGCGCTTCAATTACATGTCTCACAAACAAGGGGGGGGATCTCTAAGCCAGAGCAGTAGAGAAACCTCACTGGCTGGGCCATATCAGGGATACAACTTAGGAACGTACACAAGGCAAAATTGTGAAGTCAGGTACAACTGTTAAAAATGTAGGATGGGCAAGCCCTTGTACCGTCTCATTGTGAGATAAAAAACACATAGTGGACAGTAAACGCAGTAGAAAAGAAGGAGTAAAAAAGGACTTGGGAAAGTGTTCATACACTACTGAAGGGTGACAGACTGAGGAAGCTGCTGGCACATTACCTGGACTGAGAGTGTAGACTGGCTGGATAGAGGGTTCACATTGAGTGATGGACCTGGCGTAGGCAGGTAAGGGAAATTTGAGATCAGGAGGAGATCACGAACGAGAATTTGTTGCTGGACGTTTTGAGGGAATGCATGAGGCCATTAACCGAGACCTGGACGTGTTTGGCTGATGGTAATATTGGATAAGAAAGCAAATGACCCTAGCTTATGGGCAGCAAATATGGATGCTCTGCAGGTTTAGGGGATAGGTATGCATATCCAGATTGGATTAGGATTCACAGCGGGGCCTAATTTGGATTTTATATGTCCTCTTTCAGGATGAGGAAGATAGAAGTGTGGGTCTGTGGGTATTCTGTTTCCAGGGTAACAAGCAGCTGCAAAAAAGAAGTATTGATGATCTATTGAAGAGGTTTAGTTGCACTAGTGTAGCACGCAGTATGGATTTTCACCATGCAGATCGTTGGTGCAAACTCATGTACAAGCTGCACTCGAGCGGATGACATTGACCTTTAGTCCGAAACTGAGGTTCAAAATCAACAATCCAACAACACATCAATACCAATAAAGCACATTAGGCCCCACAAGGATAACAGAGTGTAGCAGATTTGCAAACCATGAAGCTTTATTAACAGATTAGCAAAGTTACAAACTCAAATCATTAAAGATTATCAAAGACAAATGGTAAGTACATGAATCTTTGTTATATATTTCAAATTGATTCACATGTAGCAAATACAAAATAAAATGCTAAGAGTTATTATAGAGTAAAACGACCAAATTCAGTTTCCTCTGAAGGGAAGATTCCTGTATATGCTATGCTAAAGAAAATCGGAAACATTTTGTGAGAGGAGTCAAACAGGAGGGGTCACCAAGAAAAGCCTCTAAAAGGCAGAAATGAGAATTAATTAGTTCAGGAGTCTAACTCATTGAGCAGGAGTAGAGAGGTATCTTGTCTCAAGAGAGTGGAATGGGGCATCGGAATCTAACTAGCTCAGCAATACACAGTTAAATAATACAATTATCCACAGCATGCAACACTCCCACCGTTCTCAAGATAGTAGACCAATCAGGATTGAATATATTACGATAAAGCAGTTTCACTCTTACTCTCAGCCCTCGCACAATGGACGTTTTCTGCTGCATGGCCTTGACGAGATATCCTGGGGGGCGCGTGGCCCAGGTGCCAAGTAAAAATGGCACCTCCAAGGCGAGCTCATACTGATGACGGCTCAGTGTGACCAAAATCCGTAATCTCTGATGTCACTCCACTAGCACCGCACCACAACAGGGGGAGCGAGACCCCCTCGCTGCTGGCAGGTGTGTCGGGAATCTGAAAACAGACCCGAACACAACTGGGGCTGACCTGCTTGACTTAGCGGCCGCAAAGGAAGATGGCGCACTCTGGGAGATGAGCAGTGTGGGGCACACTTACGGAGAGCTGCCTGAGGGGCTCCGGAGAGGGAGCTGTTAGACATTGGCTGCTGGGACCGTCCGGGCCCAGGAAACAACTGGGTACTTTGCGGGAGGGTACAAGAGGTCAATGGCCTACACAAAGCACGGCAGAGGTGACTGCCAAGCAGTTGGGGAAAGGGCCTTCACGCAAAACTGGCCCAAGTAAGAGGCACCAGACACCTGGCCGCATCAATGTATAGCAAGGGGGACACAACCTCACTCTCACACACACAAACACACACACACTCACGTAGGGGACAAGACATAAGATAAAAGTTGGACTTAAATTCCTGGCATGGAATGTAAATGGGTTAGGCAACCACCTGAAGAGAGGGGTGGTGGGCAAATACCTGGCTAGATAGGACCCAGATATCCTCCTCCTGCAGGAAACGCACCTAAGGGTAAAACAATTGTGGCTTTCTGGGGAGGTGGGATACAAGGTGCTGGTGCACTCAGAGTTCACCACTGGGTCATGGGGATGGGAATTCTAGTACGCAGGACACTTCCCCTGATGATAATCCAGACGTGGACAGACCAGAGGGGCTGCTGGGCAGCTGCACAGGGGGAATGGAACAGGATTAAACTAACGGTGGCCTTGTGGTACCTTCCACCGGGCCTGCAGATTATGCTGCTGTGGGAAATGGGGGAATGGATCACAAATGCACCAGAAACGCTCCTGATCATAGGTGGGGAACACAATTTAGTAATGGATGGGGGACTGAATAGAGCTCCTCGCATGCGCAGGGTACACACCAGCTACCCAACTCCTCACTTTTACCAAGGTCCTTAGCCTGCTAGACCTCTGGAGGGAGGAGCACGGAGATGCTAAACAATTCTCATACGAGTCCAATGCGGTGACGGCCATGGGGGACTGAATAGAGCTACCTCGCGTGTGCAGGGGAACAGACTGGATACCCAACTCCTCTCCTTTACCAAGGCCCTTAGCCTGCTAGTCCTCTGGAAGGAGGAGCACGGAGATGCTAAACAGGTCTCACACGTGTAAAATGTGATGACGACCATGTCCAGACTGGACTACATACTAATTGCGCAAACTCAAAGGGAATATTTTAGGACTACAACATATTTGGTAAGAGGGATCTCAGACCACTCCCACATCTGCACATGACTGTAGCTGGCCGAACGCAGACGGTCGGCTGGGTGGAGTTTGTACCCATTGAAGCTTACAGACTGGAAAACCAGGAGGCTCGTGACTGAGTCCACTGACCACTATTTTCAGAAAAACAAGGGATCAGTCCAGTCACCCGTAATACTGTGGAAGGTCTATAAGACAGTAGCAAGAGGAATTTTCATTTCACACACCACAGGGAAGAAATGGGAGAGACTCTAAGAGGTGAGGGACACTGAAGCACAACTGTTCCAATTAGAAACCTACTTTATAGTGCAGCCGAGTCCCACACTATCACATCAGATAGCCTTCATGCAAGAGCATTAGAGGAAATGAGTGAGCAAGAGGCTCGGGCATACTACAGAGGCAGGCAACATAGACTATGCAAAATGGGCAATAGTTGCTGACTTGGCTAGCTCGGCCAGTCGAGGGCCAGAGGTGGATTAGCAGGGCGATGGGCCCAGACCAGGACTGAATCTTGGGCAATATCCCAAGCAATTCATGTTCACCTACAAGCACTATACCAAACCTAATATCAGGGGACGGAAGAGGCTATAAGGAGATTCATGGTGGACATTCTCGTCCCACGCCTGAAGGAGTCGGACCGTGAGCGTCTGGAGGCCCCCATAGAGGTGGAAGAGATACTGGAAGTAGAAGCAAGATAGAGAGTGGGAAACCCTGGGTCCCAATGTGTTCCACCCCCAATTCTTAAAATGCATCAAAGGGAAGCTGGGACAGCCCTTAAAAGATATGTTCTAGGAGGCGAGAAGGGGAGGCAGATTTGCAAAGGACCTCTGCACAGTACATATAGTCCTTATCCATAAGAGCGGGAGACCATTTCTTTCCTGAATATGGAGGCTAAAATACTCGCTAAGGTTCTAGCCACATGACTGGGTCAGGTGATACAGAAGCTGATCATGGCGGATCAATCAGATTTTATGCTCCACAGGACAACGAGGCACAATCTCAGGCATTTGTTCGGATGCTTGGCTCGTGGTGGTGCGGTGGAAGAACAGGCTGTGATCCTTTCATCAGGTCCCTCAAATGACTTTCTCTAAGAGCCTTGCTGGAGAAGTTGGGAATTGGCTCGGAATTTAGGGCCAGGGTGAATCTGCTATGCACCAGTCCGGGAGCCAGGGTGAGAGTAAATGGCATGACCCTGGCAGAATTTGCACTACACAGGGGAACGAGACAGTGCTGCCCACCGTCGCCACTGCTGTTCACCTTGACAGTCGAGCGGCTGGTGTGTTATTAGTTGTGATGCGATGTCCAGCTCAGGGGTCTCAAATGGGACTCACAATGGGAGGACACGGTTCCCCTATACACCTGACAATTTTTTTATATACTTAGCAGACCTGGAGAACTCAATCCCACGTTCGCTGGAGATCCTGAACTCCTTTGGGGAATTTTTGGACATCCGTATAAACTGGCACAAAGCGATTGAACAACTGACTGGGAAATCCCCGTGAGATGGTCCTCGGAGGGCTTCAAATACCTGACTACCCCCAAATGATGCCCATACCTTCTAGGTGCCCAATAGTTTTTCCATGCCTTGGAAGGCACAACCTAACTACTCTGGGATGATGGTCACCCATGGATCACGCTCCAGGCGCTGACCAGAGGCCCCTACAATGGTGGGATTGCACTCCTGCATCTACAGCTACATTATTGGGTGACCCAGCTCGTGAGAGTGAATGACTGGGCCTTCAACCCCCAGCAAGAACCGGCATTCATTGCAGATAGAAGGCCATGTGGGGTGGGAGTACATAGGGAAGCTCGATGGAGGAAGTAGGGGACCTTCACTGCCTGCTCCAATGGCAACGGTAATCAAGGTATAGAAAAAAGCCACCAGGAAGTTAAGCTGGGGAGTAAAGTGACAATGGCGAAGCCACTCTGGGATACTGAGATCCTAGCAGATTTGAGACTTCCAGAAGGGACAAGTAGTGGGATCTGATAAGGATAGCCAAATTGGGAGACCTCTCGGAGGAGGTGGCACTAATCCCCTTTGCTAAGCTCAAAGTGAATACGATCTGTTAGACAGTCAAAGACTCAGGTACTTGCAGGTCCACCATGCTCTGGCTAAGTATAAAGACAGGCTCCAGGAGGTGCCCAAGGAAACGCTGCTGGAGCTGAGGGTACTGACAGCCCCTCTACACAAGCATGCCATATCTGAGATCTATAAGACTTTAAGGGGCATGTTTATAACAGAATGGAGAAGCGTGGCATTAAGCAAACATTGCTAACGCCATGCTTCTCCATTCTGAAAATGCAGGGATGTGCCATATTCACAAGAATGCGGCGCACCCCTGCGTCTCCCCTAGCGCTGGCGCTGAGTTCAGCTGCCTAGCGCCAACGTAAGCACATTTGCACCATAGTGCAAGGGTGTCTACGTTGGGGGAAATGATTGTTTATGTGCAGGAAGGTCTCCCTTCCTGCACATAAACAATGTTTCATGGCGTTTTGAAACCTCTATGTGTGCTGCTTAATGCAGCACATATAGAAGTTGCAAAACGTCATTTTTTTGTTTTGATTGTTTATGTGTAGGAAAGGGTCACCTCCATGCACATAAACAATCAAAGGCAATTTGCTGTTTCTATGTGTGCTGCACAAGGCAGCACACATGGAAACAGCAAAAACGAAGAGAAATAAAGCATTTCTCCTTGTTTTGCCTGTTTAAGACCAGGTCTTCCCTGGTCTTAATTTTGGCGCTGCCTCCTATTTACGGCACCCTTGTAAATAGGGGGCAGCATCAAAATCAATGGGTGTTGTGGTGGAATGTGCACCGCAACACCCATTGCCCTCCCCTTTTACGCTAAGTACAGTGTGAAAGGGGGCCTTATTTACAAGGCAGCGTTAAGCCACGTTAAGTGGCATAATGATTCCTTGTAAATAAGGCGAAGCGCATATCGCCAACACAACGTCACTAAAAGTGACATTGTAGTGGCGATAGGGGCTTGTAAATATGCCCCTTACTGTACACTACCGTGCCCCGTTATTCAGACTTAGGATGCGATGGGAGGAGGATGTTTGGGAAATAGATGATGCAGCATGGGAGGAAGCATGCAGTTACCCACATGTAGTGGCCATCAGAGAGGGGTTCTGCCTGGTGCATTAAAGATATTGCATTGAGCCTATTAAACAAAAATTAGGCTATTTAAAATGGGAAGAGCAGACAAGGATTTAGGTGAAAGAGGACGTGTTAGGAAAGGGACACTGTGACACACTTGTTGGGACTGCCCAGCGATACAACCCTTCTGGGAGAGAGTTAAGGACAAGATGAGGGTGGTCACAGAAGGAGAACTATACCTAACTCCAGCACTAGAGCTCCTGGGATTGTGGGGAGATCAGACCAGGCTAAATACGCACTGCTGTGGTGCAACATCACCGTGGCTATGGCGTGAAGGGACATAGTATGTTTATGGGGGGCATTGACCATACCAAGTAGAGTACAATAGGAAAGGAATATGGACTGGCGCACACAAGCAGATGAGACAATTTATGAGGCACTGGGATGCCCAAGACAATTCTGGAAAATCTGGGGCAAGTGGAAGGGGGCGGAGGAGATGGACAACTGACCAGGGATGCGGCTGGGGAAAGAGAGACCCTGCTTCTCAAGGCCCATACGCCACGGTCCGCTGGGTGGATGGTGGGTGTAGGGGTTGACAAAACCAAATAAATTGTAAAACTGCATTTCTTGTGGTGGCCTGATGTCAATTTAATTAAATATTTTTTATTTTTTTAAAAGAGCTATCTCGTAGCCGGATGATAAGTCGCAGTCGTCCTGTCGTTGGTGCAGGTGAGGAGATCCAGTATTCAGCTCTGTGCGAAACACGAACAGATAAAGGTTCACACAGAAACTTTGCACAGCTGAATATGGCTAATTAAAAGTTGCCCATTACAGCTTGGCTCCCGAAACAAAGAGAAAGAGAAAAATGCACAACAACCAAAAGATAAATTAAGCCCTACATACCTATGGTCAACTTTAACGTGAAAATCTCACTATATAGATATATGTATGTGTAGTACGGGTTAGTGTAAATGTTAGATAAATAAAATAGTGACAGGACGTCACCACTTATGAATCCTAACATGCCTATTATGTAACCTTTTTATTACTCAAGGGCCTTTCCGAGTGTGCTATCGTTACGGTCCCCAAAAACACTCTGGGAATGGGAAGCACTCGCTCTCTCAGTTCTGGTCATTCTCATTGGAGACTGAATCAGAACTCTTGATGGCTGCCAAGTGAGACTGCTAGTAACAATTTGTGCCATGCACAGGATGAGGAAAATCACACTTTTCTCTGCCCACTCATTCTCCCTGAGATTGAGTATGGAGATGGAACACCCATCTACCACCAATGGTATGGTGCCTTAACACAAAGCAAAGTATTACTTTAGAGCTAATTTCCAGCACAAATACATTTTTGTGCTGTAAAGTAAGTCCAAAATAAGCATTTTGTGATGCAAAATATTAGTAAATGTGCCCCAGGGTGTTGGATGTGGTCGCTGCTGAGCCAGGATTGGTTGGCGGAGAAAGAATGTAAAAACAAAAACAGCATCTAGTGTTCAACACTGTTGGAAGGGGCCATAGAATCAGTAAATTAAGAAAAGTAGGAGTAAAGTTTTACTTAAATTTGATGGTCATTTCAGTGGTACCAAGATGAAATATGCAGCAGCACTTGCTCAAGGAGTATACCGGCTAGAGGGGACACCAGTAAGCTCAGATGAGGAGAAAAGCCAGTAGGTATGTAGAGTTGAAAGGGGACCATGAGGTCTAGTGAGGGTGGAGCTCCAGAGAAGAATTATTTAGGCTATTAGAGCAGATGTTGGAGCCAAGTAAGCTGATTGATTTTGTTTATGGGTGGACATATATATATAGATACCTTTTGTATTTTTATTTTTTTGCAGTTTTATAGAGCACCAACTCAACCCAAAGGTATTAGAGCGCTTTATGTGAGCACCAGTTACATTATATAAGGACATATTCATTTTGTTGTAGGCATGGAGGGATTAAGTGATTTGCCCAGAATCACTGGATGTTGAGCTGACGCCAAGACTCGAACCTGGTTCCCAATTTCCAAAGTTGGCAGCTCTGGTCGTTAAGCCACAACCTCATGATTAAGGGCACCTACCAATGAACTCAAAATCAGCTTACCTCTATACGTTAAAGGAAATATTACCATTTGTTTCGCCTTTGGAAGGTCAAACACTTGATCCAATCAGAGACAAGAGGGAGTTTAAGCCATGTTTGGCCCTTGATTACACTGTTTGAACACTATTCTATATGGTTACGAGCAATAAATACTAAAAGAATTGCAGGTAGCCAAAAACAGTTATGTTTAGCTGATCACTGATTAAGAAGTTCAGCAAATGGAGCCAATTCCCCAAACCACTTATGGATACATTACGTAGTATTACTGGAGTACTCTTTATGTACTCTCACAAGCCTTTGTGATCAGCCTAGCCCTTCCTTTGTGTACTAATTTTATAGAAATAGTCTCTGAATATTTCTATTTTAGATATCTTGTGGCCAATTCACAACAGCATTTAAGAGCATGTAAAAGAGTATTGTAGGAGTACTATTTTCTGTACTCCAAAATGCTTTTGAAGACAAAATTAATGAAAGTGACAAAAATGAAGTGGAGAAAAACTAATTTGGATCCTTATTAGATATACAACAGTACTCCTCAGAAAAGGGAGGAGAGCAGGTCAATGAGGAATCTGCAGGTAGATAGTGTTGACACGCAAATCTTTCTCCCTGTTACCTACCCAATTTTTGCCAACAGCCCGGACTGAGAGCGGTGTAGTCCCTGTACGGACTTTGGTGCTCCCCAACTGGACCCGTCTCTATATTGTAGGTGTTACACATTAGTATAAAGCTGTAGCATTCTCCATAAGAATGACAGACACAGGCTAAAGTTTTAAAAGTTTACTTAAGGAATATAAAGCAAACTACATAAGCTGGATCATACTACATAAATCCTAAGTACAAAGAACTCGGTAAAGTTCAATGGAAGAGTCCAGCAAAAATTTGCCTTCTAAGGTGGGGAAAAATGGGCCACACAACAGAGAAAAAGCAAGTCCTTTTATAGGGCTTTAAACAAAGGATTTCATACAGTCACTACTCAAGAACATGGTTCTCAAGGTATCCACCAATGGGGGACAAGCAAGAAGAAACATTTTACCTCAGAATAGATTTGAAGATTCTTTCATAATACTATTACATTAGATTCAGATGTTCTCAGAGTCTATTCAGGAAACATGAGTTGAGACAAAGAATATGATACAGCCAGACACAGCCAGGTTGTCCTTGGTTAGGAACATCGCGTTATGTGCAACTGGGAAAGCTCCAGTCTTTCAGTGTTCTTTATTACAGCAAGGAAAACAAAGGCAGCAGTGATCACGTGGTGTTTTACAACGTCACATTCAAAATAGAAGAAAGCAGGAAACTGGCTTGTGTTAGCATAATATAGAATTCTAATACAATAAACACTATTATTCCGGAAAACAGATTGCACAACAGAGTATCTGCCAAAAGCATTGTTACCGAAGTTAAGGACCTTATTTTTCTGAAGGCTACTTCTACCTGTAGATTCCTCACTTTCATTAATCAATACTAAAGCAATAAACCCCGGGAGAAGCATCTGAGTAGAAACTCATAAAAAACATTGCACATTAAGACATACAGAGCTAAACAGAGAGATTATTAGAGATGCCATGAGTTTAACCCACGCAAACAAGATTACTTGGTTAAAGTACATTAGAAGATTTTTAACAGACGTGGGTAAACCTGACTTTTATAGTAACCCCGGAACACTGACTACAATCTCTAGGAAGGATTTTAGAGTTTTCTGTCAGGATCATCTAGAGTCTCTAAGGGCGGCCTCAGAAATGCAGAAAAGCACCGTTATCACACATCAGCTAACCCTTGTATCCCCCACTATTCAACCTTATTTGGAATGGTGTACAGGAAGTTATGATAGGTTCGTCCTTACAAGACTCAGATTTGATAGTTTTCATCGATTAGTCAGCTTCCCTACACAAAATGACTGGACCAGCGAGCTATGTAGGTGCCCCTGTGATGAAATGTCCCCTCAGACGACAATACATGTGATTTTATTTTGCAAATTTTACAGAGTGGAAAGATCTAGATGGATTTTGCCATTGCTGAAGGGTGGGGGCTGGAGGCAATGCCGCCCTGCCTACCTTTATCTACAAAAATTGGACAATGTTTATTGTGTGGGAGCTATGACTGGGCTCTTGAAGTCCATACTGAAAAAAAGGAAAAGTATAACATGGGAAACCCATCATGAGGCAGACTAATGTATAGAACATTTGTTATAATAATTAACTGATGATATGATTTTAAGATGTTAGCGATATATAAAGATGTAACCATGTAAGGTATTAGTCTTTTAAACATTAGATTGTAAATTTTATAATGTGTGACTTTTATGATTTTTAATCTGAAAATCGAATAAAGTTTATTTGATTTGATTTTGAGTAGAAACTCATAAAAAACATTGCACATTAAGACATTCAGCCCTACAAGCCAAGGTGAAGACAATAATAATTGGAAATCATCAGAAACAGGTCCTCGCAATACATGCCTCGGTCAAAGCACAACTCGACTAGGAGCAATTCTGAACAGTATAAATAATTGGTCTTGCCTTACCAAAGTGATTCCAGCGTCCACAAAACACCTAACAAACGGAAACCAATAAGTACCTGTCTCATCATTATTTGTTTTTAAAATACTATACAGTTTGCATGTTGTTTTTAAAGATGCAAACACAACAAGATGATGGATGGAGTGCTGAAACTTTTCAACCACTCAACCCCGTCAAGAGATCTGGGTTTAATCCATCATTCTTTTGCTCACTATGCCACCCCAGTTTGGACCCAGCCATATGCAAATCAGTCTTGACCCTGCTCCTCATGGGAACAGTCCAGCCTGAACTGCCAAGCCAGGTTCTCCCTGGACCGGAAACAAGCATCCCAGGACCGGTTTTTAAAAATGCTGCCAGAAAAAAGGTGGGTCAGGCCAACCGTCCCTAATAGGGACCAACCAACCAAAAGATCTCCAAAATGAATAATGTCACACTGAAAACTGGGAAGAAGCAGGTAAAACAGCTTCTCATCTATCCTTTTTTCACGGCATGTGAAAACCATAACATGGATGAAGCAGGAAGATATCTATAAAGCAGCATTAATACACTGGCTAGAAGACAGCAAGGTGGAATACAAAGCAAACCCATAACGCAGAAAGTATTGATACAAAATAGACAGCCATACAACAGGTCAACATGGCTCGAATAATGAACCCATTTGAAATTAGCACCAAGGAGGCCCCATTGAGGTCCATAATAGCAAAACAAAGCACAACAACTAAACAGGCGAAAAGACTCCTCAGCAAACATGTATCCAAGGCAACATGGAGGATATCACAACACAAACTTTCACAGTGGAATTACCTCCACCGCAACACCCTAAAGGAGACACCCATTAGTATCAATCACATCCTCAACATATTGGTAGCAAAACAACGATGACCCATACCTTAAGGGGATCACACAACATCCCACATCATCTCTACCCCTACTCAGTCACAAGGAATACAGGTATTAACCTCCTTATGAAGGTAGTGGATCTCCCAATAAGAGCAAATCCCAGGTGACTGAAGTGGAACAAAAGTCTATGGTCCATATGTACGAAATTCCCAAACAGCGAATCCGTAGAAATCGCTATTTGGGAAACACAAAAGGGAATGTATGTAACCTGTGATTTGCTAATAGCGATATCTATGAATTTGAATTCTCTATTAAGAAATCGCAAATTAGGAAATCGCAAATTTGCAATTTCTCAATAGGAAATCACAAATTTGGAAAAAGAGGTTCTGCCAGGGACAGGAAACAACTGGTGGGCGGAGGGACAACTTATGTAGTCTATTAGTTACCTTGCATGCGCATAACAGCCATGAAGTCACATGCATGTAAATGTGGTGAACTCACACTATGACTAGACTATGGAGCATTAAAATGTGCATGAGTGCAGTTGGGATATTCCCAATAGGGGTGGACCTGTGATGTTCAGTAAGAATTATGCATCCTGTCTTAGATATAGGTTAAATCAAATTTTTCAGTTAATTCTGGTTTGTGTATTTGTGAAAGAGGAGGGTGAAAAACAGTAGCGGCTGCTACCGGACCCCGGTTGTGGTGCGGGGGTGGTCGAAAAAAGAAAAATAAACACTTACCTTTAATGGCCGGTTGCCGCCTCTCCTTCGTCCTCGTCATCTTCCTTCTTCCTGCAGTCTCGGCCAGCAGCAGGAAGCACCTGGGATCCCAGGCTCCCCTGAGCCAATCACAATGCTGCAATGCAGAGCATAGACGCCAGCCCCGTAAGGCATTTCAGTGTCTCGTGAAGTGCGAGACATTTGCCTCACAGTTACTCCTCTCTGCTAAAACCTTTTCCAAACAGAAGTAAGGCAAGGATGCACTTGAGACTCTCATTAACACAGGGACCCATTCTAGCTTCTTCTAAAGACACCCTCTTCTCTACTTCTGAGTGCACACCAACCAGGCCACTACTCACTTTCTAAGGCCGAGCTGCTTGGCTGCAGTCTTCACTTTATAGGGATTACATTGTGTTAATCTGTTCCGTTATCTGGGAACCTTTCCAGCAATACCACTGTTTCAGAGTCTGACTTTCAGCAGATGTACTGAGATTTGGACCTCTGAATGCATTTTGGTAACTGAAACAGGCCAGTGCAATCAAACGCAGATCCAAGATTCAAGATAGAGTTCTTTTAAAACCAAGAGCTGTCAGTTGAAGATATGGGGCCTGAATCATAAAGTGTTTGCTCTGACATACTCTAGTAGTACTGCTACATTGCTAGAGTAAGCCAGGAAGTCTCCTGGTTTACTCCCTAAATTAATGAGTAAGTCAGACTTACTACAAGAGTAAGTCCCACTTACTCATACATCAGTCTTTGTGAATCAGGGCCATGACCTGTAGTAAGGATACAAAGAGTGGCCATTCTTTTTTCTGTGATCAAATACTTCTTCATTTAAATCAATCAGGTCATCATGGCTGCTTATGTGAACATGCCTATGTAATTAAAGAGATGAAAGCTTCTTGATCATAAAATGATACGACCAGAGGACAGGACAAAAAGTGATAACAGATGCAGCAGGCTCCCCAAAAAAGCAGGCTGTAATCTAGTGGAAGGCACCCCCCAAACTCTAAATCAGGCCCCAGGTCTTCAGTAAATATGTGCTCCCTGACAGTTTAAATGGATATTCACAAAGTGGGGTCATCCCCCTTGCTTAAGGCAGACCATGGGTCTCGTAAGTTGCAAAGATGCAAAGAAACAGGTTCAAGTACAACTATTAGCCACATTGAACAACCTAATTGTGTTGGACTTCATGAGATCAGAAGAGACTGATACACTGTGAGAACAGGATTTGTCTGTGAGAATGTTATGACATATTCTTCTGTGACTGTGGATGCTATTGTAACATTTTTCAGAACAGATCTATTTTAAAGCTTTGATTTACACAGACACCTTTCATATAAATAAACTAGCTTTGGGATGACATGGGAAACTGCTCCTCCTGGTAATTTGAACAGGGGATTATTTTCTTCAGACTATTGAATCTGGCATGATTGTGGATGTTCATGATGCATTGTGGGTGCTTTTTTATAGTTTGCACCTGGCTACCACCAGTTTAGAACCAATGGTAATTGTATTTCCTAAATGCCCATTTTGCGCCTAGTCGCAATTAGGAAATCCTATCTACATGCGGTTACAGAATCACAACTAGAAAATCCTTATTTGTGATTTCCTATTTTGCGATTCCCAAAATTCAATTTCTACTGTGTATATACCAAAAGGTAATTTTCATAGAGATTCAGACCATTAGGAAATGCAAAATCCATTCGTACATATGGACCTGAGTCCCACACCAATGACTGACTCCAACCTAAAAGTGAACAAGGGCTAGAACTAACTGGATACAATTAAAGTCCCATCGAGAAGGAAAATCTCCAAAAGGTCTCAAAAGGAACTAAAGGTAGCACAATCAGCAATGCAGACAAAAAGGCAGTCACCCGAGAGAGCCCACTGAAGGATAGAGCAAAGTTTCTCCAGAGACAAGTATACAACACTGCGGTGAGACTAAGAAATTTGTCTGTGGTCACATAAAAGTGACTACAGTACTGTCCAACCAGCCACAACTCTGTACCTTCATAGATCAGAAATAGTGATCATTGCCTACTTCAACCTGCTCTTAATCATTTTGACTCCAGAATGCGGAAAATGTCCCAGAAAGACAGTGCTCCTGGGGAAAAGAAAAAATATTAAGTGAAATAAACTTGGGGTGGGGTCATTTTAGGCTCCACCCTGTATATGTCATGTATATTCATTTATATGCTTATATACAGCACTTATATTCAGCATGCTGTATACCTTCATTAATATGTGTGGTACATTTAAAAGAATTAATAGCATGTAACCATTGCAATCAGTAAAACATAATATATAAGTGTATTAGGTCAATCAATAGACTGATGTAATCATATTTCATTACACATTCAGGTTAAATAATTATTATTTGCTTTCCACTGATATAATACCGTAACATGCATCCATTTTGGTTCTCGAATTAACTGAGCTTGGTGTTTGGCATTAGCTGGAAATGTTTGCTTCAACGCTGCCGGTATGCTGTCTTCTTTCCTCTGCAGGTGTGATATTGTGTTTCTTTTTAACTAGAGAAAGGCTTATTGTTATGTATTAGACTGCTGATAATGAGGCCTGGGAGATGAAAGCTTGCACCGAACGCAGAGCAATGATGGTGAGAGAAAGCCTCCTGTTCACGGTGTACCAGGAGGATGAAACATCCAAAGCTAACAGATGTGTACCCAACTGTGTGGACATGGGAAATTAGGGAGCATGTCGACTCCCCTCAAATGCGGTTAAGGGATTGGCACTCAGAGGGGGAAATGAGATATGGATGTTCTGGCAACTGTTAGTTGTACTTTTAATTGGTGTTTCATTGCCAGTTAAGCAGGCTTCATCGTGACTGCGAGAGGGAACAGATCTCTCTCTGCTGGGCTTCTCTGAGTGTAAAGCTTCATGCTGAGCACTCTTTCCATTTCTTCCGAACTTCTACTGTAGCTCAACCCATGCTAACACTATCTATGCTCCCCCTTTGGAGTTTTTGCCCTAGCTTGTGTTTCGATTAGAAAGGGAAAGTTTCTTTATAGAACTCCTGATTGCATCAATCTGTTTTCTCTGCATTGTGGCTGTTACTATTTTGTATCTCATTTTATTACGACTTAACTTTCTAGCACACTTTGTTCTCCAGACTGTACTGTTATATCTTTTAAATCTGTTCCTGCTTTGCATATATACTGGCTGGATTCATGTTTTAGAATAAACCTTTACTGTTGAAATAACTGATTTTTGGTCTTCATTGTGGAGTCATATTGGCTTCACAGAAATGGAAATGTTTCTTGATGTTAGCTCCCTTACAAGGATTCAGGTCGACTATCAAAGGTCCATATGTCAAAATGGAGGAATGTTTTTATGATTTCACTAAGAGATTGAGGTTCAGATATCCACGCTCCATCAAACTCGACCACACCCTTTCAAGACAAGAGGAATGCTGTGTAAGTAGTAAAGACAAGGATACTATTACAAGACATGGACACGGGACGTGTGTGAACCACAAGCACTGTCAAGACCAACAACGACTGCTAGAAGACATGAAATATTAATATTACAACATGCAGTGGAGCTGTAAATCGAACTTAGAATAGAATGCAAATGCCATCCTTCAGTCTACTTACCAGCTCAACCATACAACCCCAAGCACAGGACAAAACTTATGCGAGAATCCACATGAGACCTTCAGTAATAGAAAAAGGCTCCACTCCAAAGTAGCCATTGCTAGATATACCTCCTTTCTTGGAAACTTTAAAGCACCAGCAGATAGGCAGGAAAGAAAAAAGTTCGTCGAATGAGCCCCAATAGAGTGGGTGAATCCCCATGCACAGGCCAAAGGACCCAGAGACCGGTATGGCACATAGGCAAAAAAGGAAATTCTCTGAGGGTAGCTGCCATCTATGAGGAGGCATTAAAATGGCCTGACTGGATAAACCGGGGAAGGTTAAGAAGAAAAATGTTGCTTCTGGTCTCCGTACCCCTTGAAGGCACCATGTCCCCAGTACCCACAGGTAGATAGATATGTCTGACAAAAAGTTTGAGAGTGCTGGCGATGCTCGTAATGCCTCAGCCCATATACCTTCTGAATCTCTCCTGCCACCTCTGGGACATACTCATAGCACAATCCCAGCCCCCAAACTGGCACTGTCACATCTGCATATAACGCCATTGAAAACCAAGTAAGTCTGTTTACGAAAGGGTCAGGTCCCATCAAGGTCCTGTGCGCGCTATGGCGTGGTGAGCAAAACAACCGATGAATCTAAACCAAATCTGTGACTGGGGGTGAATGTTTGAATTGTTCAGCATTCTGTCCATCATCTGTTTTTTTTTTTTACTTTAAGAAAGCTGGCGTTTTCCTACCCTTAGCCCTTTTGTGCCTGAAGCCTGTCTTGGGCCACATGACTGGGTGTAGCTGCCTGTTAGACTTTGTGAATTCCTCCCAGACAATCACACAATAGAGGGATTAGGTGTGCCTCAATGGGCCATCTTCTGACAGGATGGGGGCAGAGCTAAGCACAGCCCTACTTGCAATTGAATAGGGTGTGCAGCCAGCTTGGAGCCACGGCAGGGGAGGCAGGAAATCCAATGCACTTTAAAGAACCTTTCTAGAAGCTTCTCCTACCTCCCAGAAGAAGGGCATCAGGGTATAAAAATAGGACTCTCAGACCCACTCTTCACTTCACTACTGGATCCGCGGAAGGACTCTCAGAGGACTGCCTGCTGCTATGATCTGCTGTGCACTCTGCAAGACTGCTGCTGTACCTGAAAGGACTGCTTTGCTGTCTAGAGCCTGCCTTGAACCCTTCACCACGCCTTCGACCCAAGGCCATCCAACGACTAAGCTCCCTCCTCGAATGCCTTCTACAGCCTTGCCCCACTGAACTTTACTGATATGATGGATACCCATGGGGTGGGGGCTCTAATCAGCCCGCTGTGGGAGGCGCATTCGATGAGTGGGGTCTGGGTCTCAAGGTTGAGTGCCAGATTCCTTCATGGGGCTAGATTCAGCCAAAAGATGGAGATGCGACCTTAGCGCTGACTAGCAGTATGGAGTCCTTTTGGGACAATGAGTTCTGTGTTATGTGTCCTGAAATTGTTTTTTATAAACTCCTTTGAATAAATTATATTTGCCATTTGGTTCTTAGCATCAAAAGTATTGTTACTAGGGACCAGTGTGTTTTTGTTTAACTTAATAATTTTAGAGCACTACCCGGAGTTTTTCTCAGACTTATCCTCGGAGTGGTCCCAAGCATCCATCATTAAAGAATAAATGCTTTGAATGAATCCCCTCCTGCAGGTAAAACGCTGTCGGTTGAAAAGTGGGCTCTGTCTTAACAAGTGCCCAGTTGAACTATCAGAATACAGTATCTTGACAGCACTGAAGTGCGGAGTCTATTCCCTGACTTCGAGATCCGACATACAGGTAGTATAGGAATCAAGTGATGAGCGACAGTAAAGGGTGTGTGCAGTTGTTCACAAAGTACCGCAATCCTTTATCATATCCTGTAGTTAAGGGTTCTAAACTTCAGAAAAATTAAACATCCCAGCGCAGAAACCCTATAGTTAAAATAAACAGTCACTGAAATCCGTAGGAAGTTGAATTGTTAACTGTAGGGGAGTCTCAAAATGAAGTACAATTTTTGTATCTATTTAGGTCAATGCATCAGTGGAGTAGCTAGCCCTGGTGCCGCCCATGGCGGTCACTGTGTTTGCGCCGCCCCCAAAACTTGTGCCGCCCGGGGAAAACTGCCCCCCTGCCCACCCCCTTGCTACGCCACTGCAATGCCTAAATCATACATTAGGTTGTGCAAGGATGGTTTGATTGTACAAGGATGGTTTGAAATCTACAGGTGAACACATTAATATTAATTACCCTCTAGAGATCTGTGAATCCCTATCTTGTAACATAGAGGAAAACTAGAGTTTAGGCTTATACGTATCCTGTGTGTGCTTATGTTTAAGATGCACGCCATTAAGTTGTGGGCCAAAGTATTCCACGTAGTCCGTAAAATACTTATGTGTTCATTAAAGTTAAATAATGTATTGCTATAATAATAATATTATACCCAAGTTTGTGAGTGAACAGTATTTCGTTTGTTATTCGTAGAGACACACAGACTTGGACAGTAATTATGTATTTGCATTATTATACATTATAGTTGATTGGTGGACTTTAAGCATAGTGAAGACGCGTGATATATCAAATATACACCTCCATATTGTATCTTTACAGTCCTTGTCAAAGTTTACTTATGATTTTCAAAAGACTCAGCTCACCCCAGATCCAGATTTCTGAGAGAGTGAGACCTCTTCTCCTGTTTTGCAGTATAGCGTCATATGTCCTGCGTGCCACTTAGGGGCACACTTCAGAGTAGGGTAAAGTAAAGTAATGGGAGAAAAGTGCAGCTGTTGGCCCCCAGTAAGCACTCAGAGCACACAAATTTTGCCAGAGACTCATCATATATAACTTTATTTGGTCATTTGTACAAAACACCATCAAAGTGTACAAAAATAAAACATAAATATATGTACAATTAAAAATAGTATTAAACCATTCAAACACAAGTACAAATGACATCCCAAAACAGGTTAAAAAGACAAGGGTACGTGAATACATAAATGCAAACGACCTGGTCAGCTAAAGTGGAGTGCTAAAGTAGCCACCAGACATTTGAGATGCTAAACCATGCATACCAAGCTTGATATTTAAAATACATGTACAGCATAAGAAGGGAAAGGGTTAAAAGATCGTATCATTACTGTAATAAGAATTTTTTGCGGATCAGCCAGAAAGAAAATAAAAAACGGCTAAGAGCAAAGACTATTGGCCCTGATGTGTCAGTTTTTAAAATCCTAAACGCAAACTGGTGCTGCCTAGCACCCAGATTGAGGCATAAAGGTCTGATCCATCTCCTGCGTAACTGCCGATACTTTGGACAGAAAAACAGAATGTGTTCTTCTGTTTCAACAACTTCACGGCAAGCAGGACAGAAGTCTAAAACTAGGCCGATCGCCTCTTTCCCCGGAAATTTCAATAGCTGATTACCATATCTAAACCTAATATACAAGCTTTTGGCAAAGGGGGTGAAATCAAGTCAAGAAAAGATTCAAACAGAAAGCGTGATTTAATGTTTAAAAGTTGGATGTTAGCTGTCCGCTTGTTTGATTACTTATATAATGCTCCCCTACTACCCTCCAATACGTTGCTTTAAGGGTTAAGATGTCACGTTT
>CAWUFW010022206.1:0-101031 GCA_963921515.1 Calotriton arnoldi | reverse complement strand
GGTGCCTGGCCTGCCCCCCGGTTGCCCCTCCTAGTGGATTGTCCCTGGTATTGTGCAGGCATGCATAGGGTGACATCTGCCAGTGTCACCCTGTTTGAACTTTGACAATGGACTGGCCATTGGCCTTTGCTCTAATTTCTTCTGGACGTCGTTATCAAACAACACATATGCTGAATAAAGCAACTTTCTTTTCTCTAGTGCTCATGCTTCAGATGTACATGTTGTTGGTGCAGCTAACCATGCCCTTGCTGCAGTGATGGTGATATCTGGTCTCATGATTATGAAGTGTTACTGTGCAGGAACCCATGTGGTCCAGGGGGAATGTGTCCTATCATGTGGTGTATCCATGTCATCAATAGCAGCATCTGAGGGTGTCATGTGTTCAGTATTTGGCAATGGGTTTCCTACTTACATTGGCAATTTCATATCTGTGGCTTCCACCCCTGCACATCTGTTGTGCCTGCCATCGTTGCATTTGTCTACTTCCCTGACCGTGTTGCCATCTCCAGTGGACATGCAGGTTTGGGCATCAATGGGGAGGGACTCATCCATGTAGTCAGTGCAACATTGCTATACAAGTGTGTTGGATCTGTGCTGATGATTCCGTTGGCACATCCATGACCAGGCTGATGTGATGGGAGCCCTCATTTGGTGCTAATTGTTGATTGTGTGACCAAGTGCTCAGCTGACATGATGGGGCCCTACTGAGGCAACATATGGCACAGCTTTCCTCACACAGGAGTGGAGTCCCCTCATGGCAGTGTGTACACGTGTGACATTGCCTGCGCCCAAGGTGTGTGTTGTATGTGCATGTCTGTGTGTTCACTTCCATTCATCTGCGCATGCTGTGATCCCTAGTGTTGTACCTGTTTGTGATGCTTGCTGACTTGAGCTATGTTCCCCCAAAGTCTTCTCCCTGTGTTCTCTGTGATGTGGGTGCATGGCACATTACTGGTCATCAGGGTGTCACCCATAGGTGTGTTTGCTGTCAGGGCAGAGTTTGTGTGCAGACGCAGATGGGTCACAGTCAGGTTTCCCTTTGGCACTTGTTGTTTGCCCCTGTCATGTGATTTCCAGTTTGTGTTATCTTTCAGTGATTGTGACACGTTGTGTGTGTGACTGCTGGCACTCCTTAGGGTCCGGGCTGCAATGTTGGTTGTTGTCTATGTGTGTTCTTTGTGGGTGACCTTGGCTTCTTCATTGGTGTGTGACTGTGGCTGGGATCCCATTGGTCGGTGTGGTATTGCCGTCATGTCCATGTACAGCGTAGTGTGCAGTGTGTCAGACATTCAGGAGTCTTGTTGAGTATCCATGTGTGATGTGTTTCTACACCTTGGTTCCCACCCACCACCCTGGAATAGTCATGGGTGCATGTGCAATGTCACCAGTGCATGTGTACTTCACTGCTGCACATTGTTGGAGGTCGAGGGGTGTGGTCTTGAGTGTGTGCAGATGAGAGTTGTTGCCCGGCCAGGCCCCTGCCTCCATGTTGGCCTTGGCTTACTGGCCATGCTGATTGATTTGTGCTTGTGTAGGTGTGATGGTAGTTTGTTGCTCAGGACACCTGACTGTGGTTCACAGTGTGAACGACATTTAGCTTTGTCATCACAGTGGTATTTTTATTCAGCCCAGGGTCACCACATTGTGGGGGCCCTGGGGGTGGTGCTGTGGTGTGTCTGTGACTTGCTGTGTCAGTTGTTGTTCCTACGTGCCTGTGTGACATGTGTGTTTTGTGCTCCCTCTCACCTGTCAATGCCTGCTTGCCCACATAGGGGATTTGGATCCATGAGTTACCTTAGTGTGGCAGTGTATGCACATCTGTATGATTGGTATTCAGCTCTCCTCATGTGTTGTGTTGTTGCCTGGGGACACTGGCACCCCCACCCCTCACCTGCTGTGTATGATGACAGTGTTGGTCTGCCTGTTTGTGTTTGTGCATCTGCACCACTGCATTGGCATATCTTGGGTGTGCCATTGGCTGTATGTTGTTTGGTGTGTTTCCCTGCTGTCCCTGGGACTCCTAGGTCATCGGTCAGCACAGTGATCATGGTTTGTGTGTCCCATTGCTGCCATGGTATGGTATCTGTTCACCTCACATCTGCTGTCTCCACAGGGTATCTGCATTTGTGTGCCCATTGGTGCAAATATGTGGTTCTGCATTCTGATGGTCACTTCTGTCATTGTGTCATTGATGACTGTTGACGGTCTCAGCCCCCATGGGTGTTGTTTGTCTGCACATGGCCAAAGGAATGTTTCATTTGCACTGCAGTATTTGGCTCCCCAATTTATGTTGCAATGGGACACATACACTACTTTGCCACAGATGAGTTTTTGGTTCTGTGACCAGGAATGATCCATGCAGTTTGGCAGTTGCAGCTCTTTCTTTGTCAACAATTACCTTTTGGTCACTGTGATGATGAGGGTGTAGACCCCATTGCCACAATGGTCAAAATGTGCTTCAGCTATGGACCCCACACTTGCCTTTTGGTCACTGTGATGATGGGGGTTTAGACCCCATTGCCACAATGGTCAAAATGTGCTTCAGCTATGGACCCCACACTTGCCTTTTGGTCACTGTGATGATGGGGGTTTAGACCCCATTGCCACAATGGTCAAAATGTGCTTCAGCTATGGACCCCACACTTGCCTTTTGGTCACTGTGATGATGGGGGTTTAGACCCCATTGCCACAATGGTCAAAATGTGCTTCAGCTATGGACCCCACACTTGCCTTTTGGTCACTGTGATGATGGGGGTTTAGGCCCCATTGCCACAATGGTCAAAATGTGCTTCAGCTATGGACCCCACACTTACCTTTTGGTCACTGTGATGATGGGGGTTTAGGCCCCATTGCCACAATGGTCATGGGCTGCTTGCATTGTGGGTGCCACACACATATATGTGTGGCACATGTGCTAGGGGGTCACATTGTATGTTCAAAGTCATGTTCGGTGTTGTAGGCATTTGACACAGCCTGCTCACACGCTTGTCATGGTGGTGGGGGGATGTCTTAATCTTGCATTCCCTAGGTTGTGGTGTGCTTGTTGTGTCATGCATTGTCCATCCTATGAGTGGGGGTGGTAGTAGTGGTAGGCATCCAGCCCCCTGGCTAAGGGTGGTAGTAGTGGTGGGCATCCTGCCCCCTGGCTAAGGGTGGTAGTAGTGGTGGGCATCCTGCCCCCCTGGGTGAGGGTGGTAGTAGTGGTGGGCATCCTGCCCCCCTGGCTAAGGGTGGTAGTAGTGGTGGGCATCCTGCCCCCCTGGGTGAGGGTGGTAGTAGTGGTGGGCATCCTGCCCCCTGGCTAAGGGTGGTAGTAGTGGTAGGCATCCTGCCCCCCTGGCTGAGGGTGGTAGTAGTGGTGGGCATCCTGCCCCCCTGGGTGAGGGTGGTAGCTGTGGTGGGCATCCTGCCCCCTGGCTAAGGGTGGTAGTAGTGGTGGGCATCCTGCCCCCCTGGGTGAGGGTGGTAGTAGTGGTGGGCATCCTGCCCCCCTGGCTAAGGGTGGTAGTAGTGGTGGGCATCCTGCCCCCCTGGGTGAGGGTGGTAGTAGTGGTGGGCATCCTGCCCCCTGGGTGAGGGTGGTAGTAGTGGTGGGCATCCTGCCCCCCTGGCTAAGGGTGGTAGTAGTGGTGGGCATCCTGCCCCCTGGCTAAGGGTGGTAGTAGTGGTAGGCATCCTGCCCCCCTGGCTAAGGGTGGTAGTAGTGGTGGGCATCCTGCCCCCCTGGGTGAGGGTGGTAGTAGTGGTGGGCATCCTGCCCCCCTGGCTAAGGGTGGTAGTAGTGGTGGGCATCCTGCCCCCCTGGGTGAGGGTGGTAGTAGTGGTGGGCATCCTGCCCCCTGGCTAAGGGTGGTAGTAGTGGTGGGCATCCTGCCCCCCTGGGTGAGGGTGGTAGTAGTGGTGGGCATCCTGCCCCCTGGCTAAGGGTGGTAGTAGTGGTAGGCATCCTGCCCCCCGTGGGTGAGGGTGGTGGTAGTGGTAGGCTTCCTGCCCCCTGGCTAAGGGTGGTAGTAGTGGTGGGCATCCTGCCCCCCTGGCTAAGGGTGGCTGTAGTGGTGGGCATCCTGCCCCCCTGGGTGAGGGTGGTAGTAGTGGTGGGCATCCTGCCCCCCTGGCTAAGGGTGGTAGTAGTGGTAGGCATCCTGCCCCCCGTGGGTGAGGGTGGTGGTAGTGGTAGGCTTCCTGCCCCCTGGCTAAGGGTGGTAGTAGTGGTGGGCATCCAGCCCCCCCTGGGTGAGGGTGGTAGTAGTGGTGGGCATCCTGCCCCCCTGGGTGAGGGTGGTAGTAGTGGTGGGCATCCTGCCCCCCTGGCTAAGGGTGGTAGTAGTGGTGGGCATCCTGCCCCCCTGGGTGAGGGTGGTAGTAGTGGTGGGCATCCTGCCCCCCTGGCTAAGGGTGGTAGTAGTGGTGGGCATCCTGCCCCCTGGGTGAGGGTGGTAGTAGTGGTGGGCATCCTGCCCCCCTGGGTGAGGGTGGTAGTAGTGGTGGGCATCCTGCCCCCTGGCTAAGGGTGGTAGTAGTGGTGGGCATCCTGCCCCCCTGGGTGAGGGTGGTAGTAGTGGTAGGCATCCTGCCCCCCTGGCTAAGGGTGGTAGTAGTGGTGGGCATCCTGCCCCCTGGCTAAGGGTGGTAGTAGTGGTAGGCATCCTGCCCCCTGGCTAAGGGTGGTAGTAGTGGTGGGCATCCTGCCCCCCTGGGTGAGGGTGGTAGTAGTGGTGGGCATCCTGCCCCCCTGGCTTAGGGTGGTAGTAGTGGTGGGCATCCTGCCCCCCTGGGTGAGGGTGGTAGTAGTGGTGGGCATCCTGCCCCCCTGGCTAAGGGTGGTAGTAGTGGTGGGCATCCTGCCCCCCTGGGTGAGGGTGGTAGTAGTGGTGGGCATCCTGCCCCCTGGCTAAGGGTGGTAGTAGTGGTAGGCATCCTGCCCTCCGTGGGTGAGGGTGGTGGTAGTGGTAGGCTTCCTGCCCCCTGGCTAAGGGTGGTAGTAGTGGTGGGCATCCTGCCCCCTGGCTAAGGGTGGTAGTAGTGGTGGGCATCCTGCCCCCCTGGGTGAGGGTGGTAGTAGTGGTGGGCATCCTGCCCCCCTGGCTAAGGGTGGTAGTAGTGGTAGGCATCCTGCCCCCCGTGGGTGAGGGTGGTGGTAGTGGTAGGCTTCCTGCCCCCTGGCTAAGGGTGGTAGTAGTGGTGGGCATCCAGCCCCCCTGGCTAAGGGTGGTAGTAGTGGTAGGCATCCTGCCCCCCTGGGTGAGGGTGGTAGTAGTGGTGGGCATCCTGCCCCCCTGGGTGAGGGTGGTAGTAGTGGTGGGCATCCTGCCCCCCTGGCTAAGGGTGGTAGTAGTGGTGGGCATCCTGCCCCCCTGGGTGAGGGTGGTAGTAGTGGTGGGCATCCTGCCCCCTGGCTAAGGGTGGTAGTAGTGGTGGGCATCCTGCCCCCCTGGGTGAGGGTGGTAGCAGTGGTGGGCATCCTGCCCCCTGGCTAAGGGTGGTAGTAGTGGTGGGCATCCTGCCCCCCTGGGTGAGGGTGGTAGTAGTGGTGGGCATCCTGCCCCCCCTGGCTAAGGGTGGTAGTAGTGGTAGGCATCCTGCCCCCCGTGGGTGAGGGTGGTGGTAGTGGTAGGCTTCCTGCCCCCCTGGCTAAGGGTGGTAGTAGTGGTGGGCATCCTGCCCCCCTGGGTGAGGGTGGTAGTAGTGGTAGGCATCCAGCCCCCCCTGGGTTGGGGTGGTGGCGCGCATTCAGGCCCCTGTGTGCATATGTGGCATTGGTGATGGGCATCCCACCCCTATGGTGCTGCTGTTGCTGGTGTAAGTATATTCAGATTCCCAGTGTATGTGTGTGATGTGTCGTGTACGTGTTGTATGTGTTTTGTGGTTGGTGTCTGACTTACCTTCTGCGCCGTACGCGTCCGTGCCTGTTCCGGTAGTAGATGTAGAATATTGGTATGATCGGGACGAAGGGATTCATGGTTGGTTCGTGTCGTTCGTCCTTCTCGTTGCTTCGCGTCGTCCTCGCCGCTTGGCTTCGCCCTCGCCGCTTCGCTTCGCCCTCGTCGCTTTGCGTCGTCCTCGTCGGTGCCGTGTTCGCCTCATAGCCGTGGATCGTGTTGTGGCGCGATTCGGAGCTTATGTGCGCCTCTCCCGGATGCTTTGACGTGCCGTGCGTAGCGACGGGTTCGGCGCGTACGGAAAGCGCATCGTACTTGTCCGGCCGGACGGGGCTGCATTTTCCCTTCCGTGCGACTCGATTCGGCGTTTTCGGATTCGCCTCGGTCGGAGAACAGGACCTGGTTTGGGTGAGTACGGCTCGGCCGGAATTTTGCTGTTGTGCGCATCGTACTTGCTCGTTCGGTGTGCTGTACGGATCGGTCGGGAAACTGGCTTTCGCATGGCTTTTTCCCGACCGAATAGTATTGGGTGCGCCTCCGACCGAGATCGGAATCGGCCCCTAAGTCCAAAGCTAAAACGTCCGACTGGGTTGAGCCTTGTTTCTGTATCTGACCTGCACTCCATCGTGGTCAACCTTGTGCCTAGGTACTAGTCAAGCACAACCAAGTGACTGTGGTTGGTGTGTGACGGTTTTTGGTTCCATTTTTCTATTTTACATTTAAACATTCATAACTCCTTTTTCCATTATTGGATTTTTGTCATTTTGATGCCATTTTATTTATAACAATATTCTCCATTTTTCAATTGGTTTGGGATTCTTCAGGTGTTGTGTTTTGAGTTTATTACTGTTTTGTTACTCCATAAATACTTTACACTATGCCTCTAAATTAAGCCTGTGACATTGCTATCTGGGGGTTGAGCTCAAGTTATTTTACTGACTTTAGGGATTCACCCAAACAAGGATTGGAATTCATAATTGAGGTGAGTGCTCATCCCTGTAAACTAATACTCCAATGTCTTACATTCATATTAAAATAATTCAGTGGGGTAATATACAAATGCTGCAAACAAATACATGTAACCAGTAAGTGCCAAAAATAATTCACCTTGCCTTTTGCCTTGAGAAATGATTGCTATTCTTTTGATTATAGACGAACCGATGCATACATATAATATGGTACATTTGATTCATTTGCCGAATCATGCAACCTTGTATTGAATTGGCATCTTCCTTACGTTTACTGAAAGCAAGCAGCACCATATTTTGCAGCAAGCAATTCTGCTCTTCTTGGTCCACTTCTATCCTCAGACACATTCCTTTATAAATCATTTTTCCTTTTTGCAGGGAAGGGCAACTTCTCTTTCTTTCTCTTACTGTGTTGAGGTTGAAAGCAAGATGTGGCAGCCTGCCATTATGGCATGCTCTTTCTTTTCTTCACTTATCACTGCTGTTGTGCAGTAAACTGATATCTCCTGTGATACAAAGCCTGGGACAAGGGTGCTGGCATTTAACAATTGAAAAACTTGATGCCTGACCGAAAACCAGAGAGAGGTATGACAAAACTTTTTTTTCAGTTTATATGTTTATTTCTCTTAGTGTGAAAAAATTATTTGCTCTGCAAAAGGGAGCATTATATATTTAAAGGGACTTGCACAGTTGTGGCCCAAAAGAGACATTCATGCCACATGCCCCTTTAAACTTTTGGATTTCAAAGCGTCTCTTTTACTCCTAATGACAATGTGCATCCTCGGTGAATGAACTTGGGATCTGGTTGAAGATTAGTTGCGTTTGCGCAGCCTGTTGAAAACATAGGATGTGAAGGACAATTTTAACATTCAGTATGTCTAGGAAAATTTTAGGCTTAATATGTTTGATGGATTTGAGATTTGGAGATATAATTATGTATCTTTTTTTTTTTTTGCAGCACCCACGAAAACTATCCTAGTAATTCAGAAGTTAATGAATTATTTTCAACTGCAGTAATATTTCCGAATGAATAGGGTTTGCTACTGAATCATTACAATAATTAACAATGTTTACAACTATAATTTAAATACAATTTCAGGGATATTCTAATGTATGTGTCTAGATTCTTCTAGTGCTACTGAACATGAGGATATTTGTCTTATGTTAAGCAGATCAGTTGTTGTTGAGATAGTAGTTTTTTAAATTTACATTTTACATTGGATTTAACAAAGCTTCTGGTCTGTAGAACATTATCTACCTCCCACCCAGATACTTACATGGGAGCAGAATGTAACCACCCAAAGCCGCTGCTCTGGTACAGCAGCCACAGATTTTTTTAATGGAAAACGGTGACAAGATAGGGGGTAGGATATTATAGAAGAAACCCAGGGAGTATATCCTGTTAGAGCAGAGGGTTCTGCCACTTGACGGGAAATATAATGTCTGTACAGCCCTCAATCCTGAATTAGCAATTTCTCAAATCCACACCTTTATTTAAATGCACCTTGAATTTTCATAGTCTATCACAAACCACTACAAATAATGAACTATTCCAAGTTCTAATTAAGGTGTTCCTTCAATAACAAGCGATCTTTCCTTTGGACCACCAAATAGAAAGCAAGGGTGTCTTCGTATCTCTTAGTTCCAAGTTTCTTACCTTTGGACTACTTTGAAATTAGAGACCTTTGATGATTCCAAAACTCCCACTATATAGTATTACTCACATATTGTCACAAATGTACACTTTTTACCATTGGGCAATGATAGTGACATTACCAACTGAAAATCTAAGTCCAAATTCCTTTTAGTTTCCTTCTAGAGACCTTTTCAGTTCAATATTTCCAAGATTTTTGTCTCCACAAATAGTCAAGAATCTAAACACATAAACTCTTGTATGACTTTAGTCTCAGAATTTCCTGCAGGGCATTCCTTGCCATGTTGCAAACTTGTGTGGGTGTCCTTGCACTCAATCTCGCTCCATTTCCTCTTCAAGATCTTTGCTGGGGAAAAAGGTGCTTACAACACTGCTGAATGATGCTACTGCACTGTGAAACTACTGTGTTAACTAGCGGTCAGTTTCAGGGTGAGGCTTCTATTTATAGTGAGGCTCTGCCCTTCGTCCAGGCGCGGCCCGTGCAGGTAAGAGCGGTAGGGCGGTTGGGCCGGGTGGAGGAAATTTATATAATTAATTTTCCCTCATCAACGTCCTTTGAAATCTCCCCCCCTACCCCCCCTCTAGGTCCCACCGCCCTTACTTGAATGGGTCGTGGCTGCCTTGTCAGCGAGATCTTGTGAGACTTCTGGTCCCATGAGAGCAAGATGGCTACTGCCATGATGAGCATCGTTTGCACAGCCCTCCTCTTTGGACCCAGAAATGTGGCAGAGGAAAGTGTCTGTCACCACAGGATTTCTAAGCCTCAGCAGCCTAGTCATTACTTCAGGCAATGACCCCCATTGAGGTGATATTTCCCCTAGACTTTCGCTGCAAGGGTATCATGGGGGAGGTCTAACGTGAGGTTGTCCCATATGCATGATGAGCACCGGATGGAGAGTCATGGTCTGGGACGCATTTCTACTTGATTGATTCCTGACTCTAGATTTGAGTAGGGCAGCTTTATGTAACAAGTTGACTGAGACTGTGTTTCATGCCTTAAATCTGGGCTTCAAGAACAGTGACAACTTCAAGATTTTTAGTCCAAAACGGCAAAGACTTTTTGGGCTGCCAAAATAGGCTTAAAGGAGATAAAACGTCACAGCTCATTAAATGGACACAAGGGAAATAAAGAAAAATAGTAAGTACAGATCACCTCTTTCATTTTCTAGATGTTTCAAAAAAGGATTTATTATTTTTAAACCAGCAAATGTTATATATTTGTCTGTACAATCAATGTGGCAGTCTATTTTTAAAAGTGATCAAAGTGACAAGCAAAGAATGCTTTCATTTTTGTTTCATGTGTGCAACTACTTGAACAAAGCAAATATTTAAGAAATGGCATAATTGGATGTTTTACAGCCAATGGCCATATTTTATATGTTTCCATAATTCCAGCTCTCATTGCACCCTCCACCTGTTGAACTTTAAATATATTATTGGAGTGCTAACAAACCTGTGCATTTTCTTAAAGAGAAGCACATGACATTTTTTAGTTACAGTATTTGAATGGCCGGGTTTATAACAGAATATGCATACTCATTATTTAGAAACTAATTGCAGTACATGTGCAAGAATTGAAAGACTCAAAACTGTGTAATTATAGATTCAAGACACAAAGACACAGAGAGTCAGTAGGGAAGAGAGATGATAAGTGTTTTTACAAATGGATGCATGGAAAAAATGCTTTACCAGTTGCATGAAGCTTATTGGTTCTATTTAGAGCGTGAAGAGGAAGGATAAAAGGATGGATCAATGGGGTACCCCACAATTAATTAATAAGGAGGGAGTTCTAGACCAGTATTTTCTTTTTTTTTTTAATTAGTTCTTGAAGATAGAAAGGAAGAGAACAATTTCAACACTTAATCCTTGATCCCCATTAAGTAGAATAGTACCTTATGGTCGATTGTGTCAAATGTTGCTAAAGGATCTAATAGTACCGAAGTCAGATGTCGCCCTCATTGAGTGTACTTAGGATGTCGTTTAGTATTTAATGGGTTGCAAGTCTATGCCACATCTTAGATTAATTTGAGATTGAAAAAAGCTTAATACATTGTTTTCTGAAAGAAGCGAGAAATGTTGTACAAAAATAGCTTTTACAATGATTTTTCCATGTAAGTGAATCATGTAAACTGGCCTTCGGTTGGTCAAAGCTTGGCTTCTTTAATAGATGGTGATTTGACCGTATTTCAAGGTGCAGGAAAATATGCCTTCTTCTAGGGTTGAATTAGTGATTGTGCAGAGAAGAGCTAAATCTGAAGCATTTTTTAAAGATTTCTGAAATGGGATTTCTGACATATGTACAGGTTTTGATGGAGGAAATGAAGCAATATGGGAGCAACATGACCAGTTCAGGAAGGACCTCAAGACCTGGCTCTTCGGATGACCCCAGCACTCAATGGAGCCCTCCCTCCCCCCCAGTGCCTTGAGACCCTTGCGGGTGAGTAGCTGCGCTTTACCAACCCTGATTGATTGACTGATTCTACGCACTTCCTTTCTGCTATGATGAGAAGGGTAGATCATTCTGAGATATGTATTTTGTTATGGTATTTGACAAACAATGTTGGCTATGATGGCACCAATTGTAGCTGATCTTAAACTTTTTAGTTTTTGGTTTCATATGAGCAGTGTTTGCAGGCTTGTGTGTTGACCTTTTTCAACATCTGTATGGTGGAATACCAGAGCATAGCGGTCTGACCAGTTCTTGCCTTAATGGACTTCAATGTTAAGTGTGGATAAATAAGACAAAGGTGTTGCCTTTTAGAGTGAGAGTTGCAAAAGATCATGTAGTGCGCAGATTTTTTTTATTTTATGATGGATTTTTTTATCTTCCTGGTATATTGAAGTCACCTAAGTGATTAACATTAGAATACTGGGGCAACAAGAAAGTAATGAGCTCATTGTCATTTACAAAAATGAAGGTGTTATGCCCTGTTGGATGACAGTTTATATGATAATAAGATTGTGTTATTATGACTCGTTTTTATGATTTACTGAGTAAATTAGGAGGAGTATGCTATTAAGCAGGACGAGTTGTTAGTGCGAATTATGGCTACAACTCCTTCATTTTTTGTGGGGTCTTTGTGGCCTGATACTAAGATGTCAGTAGAGGAAAGGGAAAACCAAATTTTTGTGATGTAAAGTGTTGGTTGTAATTAAGCCCGGGCGGAGTTTGCGTAGCCGTGCTACTCAAAACTCCGCGAAGCAGTAAAAAACTCCGCAATGCTACGCAGAGTTCCGCGAGCATGCGGAGTTGCTTGTTCCGCATGCTCGCGAGACATTTCTGATGTTTGGCAACACGAATTGCATGTTCAGGGGGAAATATCGCGCAAACTTCACCACGTGGTCGCCAATGGGTGCAGCCATCTTGTTTTTCCACTCTGTGTATGGTTCTGGGGCCTGTTTTTCATCCCTCTCCAATCTTTTCAATACTTTGTCTCTTACACTTTTTTCTGATCTTTTTTTATTTATTATCTATCCCTCACTCTCCCTAAGTGCATATTTTGTGTTTTATTTCTACTTTTACTGCGTTTTTGTACTGTTTTTCTATTACTTGCTTTACATTTTTTTTTACTTTCCTACTTCTTCTCCTGACTTTGTTTTTTACTTCTACATTTTCTTTTACGCTCCCCACCCCCCCAGAACCATGGCTAAGGCTAAGGGCAAGGCTAAGGGTAGTGCGACCAGGAGTCGCCTTCCTTGCGGAAGATGACTCCCTGAAGGGGTGCAGGACCGGGCCCTGTTCTCTGAGGTGGAGGTGGCCGCCCTTGTTTTTTTTGTACAGCGCCACCTCCCCTTAACCTTGGCAGCAGGCGGCTGGCCTGGCTCCGGCTATGGGATCCAGGAGTTGCTCTGAGGTCCGGTGCACCCACAACCAGCTGACTCACCGGTGGTCCGACATCCTGGACCAGGAGCATGACCTGCTGGACCTGCTAGATGTTGAGGGCGTGGGACTTGGTGAGTAGCTAATTATATTACTATTGTGTGTTCTGTTCTGTGTTATTGCAAATATTATTTTTTTCCCAAATAGCAAGAATGCTGCTGCTTACATGCAGGTAAGTTACGTTTAAAAATCTTATATTATGCGATTGTTATTCTTCTAGACAGGTGCTCGGCGCTACTTTTTGCTCGCTTGGGCTGATTATGTAAGAGAGGTTAGAGAACTTAAGTTAGGTAATGCTAGAGAGACTCCTTTCATTTGTCCTGTCACTAAGATAGTGGTGGTAGGTAGGTAGTTATTATAGTTAGTTACTTAGTATTAGTTGATAATTTTATAGCGGTCTGTGTGACCGGTCCTCTGTCAGGTGCTGCTGACTCCAGTCCTTAGTAGAACCTTTTGTAGTTTGTTAGTGAGTGAGTAATATAGCAACTCATCAGCAGCAACCAACCAACCATTTGTTGTATGCAATATGCATGCGTCCATCTATGCATTTTTGAGGACTAAAATAAATGGAAATGCAGACTTAGTGAACAATTGGCCCGTCAAAGGGGGTTGATTCATTGATAGTTGCGAATGAGATCGGAACTTAGAAGAAGCAAATATAATTTTTGGCAATTCATTCCAATGTCTTTGGAATAGGCGGGCTAGGTGGTACTTAGGTTTAGGATTCTGGAATCGGAATGGAACACTGGATTAATAAATAAAATAACTAGACGGTCCGCAATCACGATACTACTAGTCGATCAGATTAAATAGGTCAATTTTATTGCAATTGTCGTTTCCTGTCAAAAAATGTTTTTAGAGCATTTTTTAAAATATTTTATTTGTTTCACACCAATCAATTTTTGTCTCTTTATTATATCTTACATGATTAGCATCCAGGGGCAAGAAGACAACAGGGTCTGAGGTGGGAGCTGGAGATGCCTCCCAGGGCCAGGATCACTCCTCAGAGGGCTCTGCTGCTGGCCCCAGTAAGTCCTACTGTTGTTATTATTAATAATTATATTTTCCTAACTTTTACTGCACCTTATTTCTTTCAAACTATTATTTCCGTTTCCTAATTCTATTTTTTACCAAATCTTCTTCAATCTATCTGTTTCTAAATTCTTGTTATCCCTGCATTACCTACCTACTTAGTTATTATATTTCTAGTGTCTGGGTTTTTTTTTTACATCAATCTAACTGCCTCCACACTGAGCTCGCATGCCTACAAGATTAATTTAGCTAAACAAGAGAGAGAGAAGAAGACTTGTCTACTCATAGTGCCTAGTAGTAATGCCTGAAACTCCCACAAATGTTAGAGGTCAAGGAGGTGGGAGGATACCACAAATGTTATGTACTGTGCTTGCTAGTGCTACTGTGCTACTATAATTTTATGTGTATAATTAATTTTGTGTTACTGTTTTGCTGAGAGTATTGGTTACAATTGGCTTTTTTCTTTCTTGATATAGCTATTCCTTCCCAACTGAAACCACTACCAAACAGGAAGGAGTTAGCAGCCATAGCCCGGCAACGGAAGCTGAAGGCTATCCGTACTGAATATCGGCAGCTAGTGGATCTGGCGGAGGAGGAGGAGGAGGCGGCAGCAGCTGCAGCCTCCTCGAATGCCCCAGGCCCCAGCCAGGCCCCCCCAGTGCCTCCAGTGGTACGGCGCCGTGGTCTGGCAGACGCCTGCCGCACTTCTTCTCTGAACACTGCTGCCCACCCCTGTGCATGCAACTGTAAGGCATTTAAGCGCTGCATGCTCCTCCGGATGGCGCGCCCAGAGGAGCGGATAAAGGCCCTGGAGAGTAACCGGCGAGCCCACCGCTAGAACTCCATCGCCTTGCCCCTTTTTTAATCTTTTTTTTGGTGGGTGGGAATTGGGCATTGGGGAAAAGTTGGGGTTTATTTATGGACAAAGGAATGGACATTGGACTCGTATGGACATTGGTTGGGGTTAGAGAGAGGGGTGGGTCAGGTGTTGTGGTTTTTTTTCATTAGTTTATTTGTTAGGAGAATAAATTATTTATAGTTTACATATGATGTAAATGTTTTGTGGGGGGTTACTCTTTTACTTCACACGGTTTCCTTTGCTGCTGCAGGGATGCAGCCAGTTTTTGATTGAAATGATATGCCGATAGTGTACCCTCACTTGTGACTAGCCCTACTAGTACTGTCAGTCTCTCCTCCTAGTCTATGCAGTCTGCAACTAAAACCCCTATGAACTCGGAAGGGTGTCGGTGTGTGAATTAATGAATTAATTTCCATATTATTAATTATGCCTCCCCAAAACTTCTTCTCTTACCTGTGATTGATGTTAGCTGAAGCGACGGCTGCATGGTGATGGTTTGGTTTCCCAAGGTAGTAGTAGTAGTAGACACTGACACTTAGTAGCATTTGTAAAAAAAGAAAAATGAGACAGTCAGTCACCTGAGGGAGACTCGGGAATGAGTAGTAGAAGTACAGTACACAAGAAGACTGCCAAACAAGAAACCATGATGATGATAAGCAATGCTGGAGTAAAATAAACCAGAATGCCTGGAGGGCTAGCCTAGTACAAGTTACAAACTGAAGTCGACTCTAGCTATGATGATGAAGCAGACAAGCGCCTTTGTAACCTTTAGTGCTGGAACTAGGATGATGATTGATGACTCGATGCTGGCAACCAATTATATTATTATGATGGATTCTTTATGCTCCTCTGGAAAAGAAATTCGAATATCGAAAACTTTGCAAGGGTGGGCAATCTAATATTGCCAGTGTGGGCTAAAGTGAAGTATATATATATACTTAGAGCAGAAGAAGATCTTCGCCCTGCCTTGAGTTAGTGTTGCTTTCACCACATCCGCCCCAGCAAGTGTATGATCAATATTGGTGTAAATTTAATTTAGTCACACCTCAATATAAATCACACAGCCCGGGGGATAAGGGTTAGGGTTGGAAGAATGGTTGGGAAGGGGGGTTTGGGGAAAGGTTTGACAAAGACAAACACTACACGTGGACAACACACAATCTTGGCAGCCGACCATCATAAATCTGTTAAGGGAGAAAAAGGAAATGCATGCATGATGATGACTTGATGAGTAGTACTAGACTAGTAGTACAGGGCAGCAGTATATTATTAATTATTATTATTATGCAATTGCCTTGCCTGTCTGCCCCCAGAGAGACCCAAGTTACATACTTTTTATGTTCTGTTGTACCGGGCTACCTTTTAAAGCTAGCAAAGAAAATTAAAAAATATCTTTAGGTGTCAAATATAAGCAAACATAATAAACAACAACACACACAGTCATAATGATTGAAGAGAAAAAATGAATCAAATGAAATGATGATACTATAACTATGGTCAAATTGGTAGTTGCATCTCGGCATTCCTCTTGGTCCTTCCAAGGACGCTCCGTCCGTCAATCTTGGGTGCCTGCCTGGCGGATGCAGTTGGGTAAGGTAAGTGTGAGTTGTTTTTCCCAGTATAGCACAGGGTAAGTCATACCACTACACTCGCCTCCACCACTACACAGACATGTAGGTCTGGTGTTGTTGTTGTTGTTTACCTTTTAGGCAACTTCATGAAACGCCCCGAGTTATTCCATCAATCATCTTTGATCCTACTGACTGACTGCAAAAATGGTATGATCATCATGGTGTCCAACTCTGTAGCGCCCGAGTGAGTCCAGAATCAAAAATGCAATGGATCGGCCTGCAGTAGTACAATTTTGTTATTGAACAACAAGAAAGGAAACATTGACTTGAGTCACTTTTTTTGTGTGTAGATTAAATACTAGTAGACATCATGCACAACAACACAAACACCAATCACTCAGAGTCAACGTGCAATGCATGCCATCATCATTTACCTGTTCTTCAGGGCAATCCTACTAGGCTCGGAAAGGAGGATAGATATATAGTCAGGTTCTTTGGAGGGACTCGACGAGGCAGGCACACATCTCACATTTGTTGTACTATTCTCCATCCAATGTCTGGCTTGAGGGAAATGGATTTATGGCGAGTCAGGAGGACTGGAGTCAGGACTCGGAGGAGTGGACTTACTTCTTCACTGACAGCACACAGTTGCAACTCCAATCCGGCAATAAAAGAGTAAAACGGTGGTGATGGATTTGTTGTGATTCGAACCAGAAAGACAGTGAGATACACAAATAATAAAAGTAAATAATATTCCTTAGCTATATCTTTTTGGGGGGCTTTTTTTGGGGCGTCAAAGCAAAAAAGAAAGCAACTTGAAATCCTAGTTGTCAGGGAAGTAGAGCTTGTCCTCAAACTCTGGTGGTTCACCAGAAGTAGGTCATCTAACATACTACTTCCATGACCTGAGTCGTCGTCATCATCTTCCTGCTGTGCTACTTCATGTATGGTGTAATCCGGTGGTATAAAGTGCCGATTCATTTTGATCATGGTTAACCTCTCCACGATTTGGGGCGAGAGACTTGTCCTTCACACTGTCAGAACAGCACCAGCAGCACTGAAAGCACGCTCAGAAGAGACACTTATGACAGGGCAAGCCAGATAGTTTATCGCCAGCCTGCTGAGCACTGGCCATTGGTGCCTTTTCCCATACCAATACAGCAATGGGTTTTGATCAAAGTAGACCTCTGTTGGGTCATCCAGATAGGCCTGGACCAATGCTCATGGATGCTCCGCTTTGCTCTGCCTCTTTTGCCTTTGCCTCAGCACAGGACTTAAGCCCTTGCTGTAGAAACCATTCATGTGCCAATTTTAGGGTTGATGCTCCTGTTGTTGTTGTTGTTGATGTTGTTGATGTTGGTCTTGGTGTTATTGGTGGTTTTGGCTGCTGTGAGCAAACCGCTCTGCCCTCAGGCTCTGAAGTTGAACTTGAAGCCAGCTGCCCTGCAGTACTTGCTGTGCCCTGGAGTAGCGGGCCTCTAATTCCTGCCAGTTTTTTTTCTAGATGACTGGCTTCCACAGCTATCCAAGTTTTGTAGTTGGCAACATCCGCGTCTGAAAAAGGAATGAAAGTGTGCAGTAATGGTTTGTACCGTGGATCCAGAATTGTGGCACAAATGTAATGGTTGGATGACACAATGCCTCTTTGCACCCTTGTATTTTCAGATAAGCGAAGGGTTAAGCTTTCCACCAACTCATATGCTTCTTTTATTTCCTCCTCACCTGCGTACATTGCAGACACCCTCTTCAGCTGTTCCTGTATCATGTGCAATAATGGGATAGTTTGGCCCATAGTACAGTCCTCCTTGCTGACTTCACGTGTGAAGACCCTGAAAGGAAGTAGCATCTCTGTCAGGCATTTAACTAGGCCCCATTGGTCCATCTCAATGATCATGCCTTTCACAGTAGCATCCCCTCTTTGCATGACATATTCATAAATTGGTCGGTACTGCTCAAACAGACGTTCAGGCATGTAATAAGTTGAGTTCCAACGTGTTGGCACCTCCTGGATGAGTGCTTTAACTGGCATTCTATTATCACGTTGAATGATCCTCAGCTGCTTTAAAAGAATGGCTGAAATGTGTGCAGATTCTTCTGCAGGTGGTCAGTAAGTTGCTGACTCTGTTTTCTTTTTTCAGAAAGTCTTGAACAATGATGTTAATGCAGTGCGCCAAACACAGTACCCTGAAATAGCCACCATCGGCCATGGCCTTAACTATATTACTGCCATTGTCCGTGGCAACAAAACCAATGTTAAGCCCTCTTGGTCGCAGCCATTCAAAGACCTTGCTGTCAAAGTCTTCCAAAATGTTTGCAGCAGTATGAGATTTCTCCATGGCGAATATGGCTACAGTTGCATGTTTCCGAGCAGCATTAAAAATCTCAGCAGTGTCAACACCTGCTGCAGATATCTTTTCTCTAACCCCCACAAAAGAGATCCAGTGTGCAGTGATGCACATGTAATCAGTGGCTTGGCAACTGGTCCACATGTCTGTTGTCAGGTGGATAGTCTGAACAGCACTCTGCTGCAAAGCTTCTCCAAGCAATTCCAGCACGTTGTGATGTAGTGCTGGAACAGCAACTTTGGCGAAATACGACCGGCTGGGAACCTTTCATTTCGGGCAAATGGCTGCCACAAATTCAAGAAAACCCAACCCTTGCACAAAAGAAAAAGGGAGGAGGTTCAGCGCTAACATTTTAGCCAGCTTCGCATTGTACAAACGTGCCATTGGGTGGTTGCGTTCGTACTGCCCCTCCGACCTAAACATGCAGAGAATAGTAGCCTGGATTTTTTTCTTTTCTGGTGCCACTGATGCAGGTGACTTCTCGACGCCAGATGTTAGGCTCAATGCATGTTTTTTCGTTGCAGTACTCTCTTGCCTTGGACCCCTTGGTGTCTCAGCCTGACTCTTGAGCCATTGCGATGTTACTGATGATGATGTGGGCAGAACCACTGCACTGCTGGGGACAGGGTTGTTTTGTGTACCAGAGGAAATGTCTCCCTCTTGTTCACCTTCCACCGTGATCGGATTGGATCTTCTTCTTCATCCCATCCACCAACAACACGTGCAGTTTTTTGGCCGCTAAGGTGCGCCTCCCACTGGATCAAGTGGTGTTTTCTCAGATGGGTTGTTTGGCCTCCAGTACCATAGTTTGTACCAAGCTTACCCCGACTAACACCTTGTCCACAAATGGTGCATATAGCAATGTTCACCTCCTTCCGGCGAATTGAAAAAAAGTCCCAAATTGGGGAGGTCTATTTTCTGGCGCTGCTGGTGTCCGTTGCAGTGTCGGATGAACTGGTAGGTGAGCGTGACGTTTGACTCTCTGCAGTACCTACTTCTACTTAGGTGGTTGTGGTGGATGTAGGTCGCTGCCAGGCCTTTGCAAATAAGGAAGTTGGAGGTGGTGTTGGTGGTATCTGTGTTGGTGGTATCCGTGTCACATCTCTCACAGCAATTTGGGATGGAGTAATGTCGGTCTCCACTGGGGTGGGACTAATGTCCATGATGACTTGCTCGTCATCATCCTCCTCTTCTACATCTACCTCCATAACTCTAAGGCTTTCTGGAACCTTCCTTTTCCCTAGCCTTGTCTCACTCTCAGACTGACGTGGCTTCCAAGTGGCGTCTAGATCATCAGAAGGGGGCTTGCAGAAGAAGTTGATGAACTAACCCTCCTTTTCCTTGCTGGGGATCTGGAAGACAATGGATCTTCTGAAAGAGTGGCTTGTTCTTCTTCTTCCTCTGCAGGAAGCTTGATCTCCTGAACTGCCACTACTTCGGGAGGAACAACTACTATTGGGGGCGGTGATTACGGCTGTTGTTGCCCACTTATCTGAGTTTCCTGCATTGATTTGGTACTACTTTGCGATAAGTCAATTTCAACATCACTGCTCGTCGGCGTTGGACGCGTGATTAGACTGGCTGCCTCTGCGACAGACATGGGCTTGGGCCTAGGTTGGTGGGGTGGGTCTACTGATGTGGGAGTGCTGCTCCCAGCTTGCTTCCCAGACGCCGCTGCTGCAGGCGCAATTTTTGGTTTCCCAAAAAAGGTCTTGGGCGACATACCGGTCTTGGTGAGTGGCAGTACCTTCTTCTCACTGGCAATTTTCCAGGTACTGGGCCTGATGCCTTTCTTTGGGGCCATCTTCAAGATGTCAGCAGCACGCAGTGGCACAAGTTGAAGAGATGTCTGTGGTCACGTGACGTTGTGCGCAGCAGGACTTCTGTCTGGCAATACAATAGGTGATGTTGTCTCCTCTTTTGTGCACCTAAAAGCAAAGGAGCAAGAAGAACATCAGTGAAATGTGGCATTTATTGTTGTGGTTCAAGTACTACTAGTACAAACAAACAAATATAGTATATAACTTAGTGTGTGGTCGCACTTGTTAGCGTTATTAATATTATTACATTTATTACCTCAGTTATTAAAAAAACATAACAATACAGTGTAGCTATTTGTGAGACTTTGACAACAAGGGCTTTCATGGTGCACTGTACACTCAGGAAGGATAGGAAAGAAGAAGAACAACAACAAAAATGCAAATGTAACACAAACCGGTTTGGCATTGTGCATCACGTGGGATGAAGAACTCAGGGAGCTGCAGCTGACAATGGATGGAAGCAATAAGCCAAGAGGAACAAAGGAAAGAGATGCAGGCCTATTGCAAAAGCACACTAACTACCACCACAAAATGGCCACCAGCCACATGGTCACTCACAACAAGCAGGAGGCCTGGAAAACAATGAACTCAAGCAGGCCTACATTATGGACACAGACTTTACAAAATGGCCCCTGGCCACATGGGGAGGCTCAGCCAAGCCAAATGCTGGCCCACTATTACAAACACACTCACACACTGGCCAAGACAAAGGAGTCATGCTAAACAACACAGCTTTAATGCAACAATGCCAAAACGAAAATTCACAGGGCTAAAAAAGGTTTGTAAGTTACACAACAACCACACACATCCAACAAAGGCATTTATTTAACACACATGAAAAAAAATGAAATACCCCAAAAAAAAACATTTTGCACTTCAATCCAATGCCATCCATGCCCTAAATGATGTTTAAATTCATCAGACACCACAGTAACAGTTGTTTCATGCACCCATGAGTAGCTCTGGGCCTACTGGCTGAAAGGCCTATTGGCAGACTACTGGGCTAGTGAATTAAATAAATATTGCAAATTGATTTCAAAAGTTGGAGGAAACGTAGTGAACTGTACAACATGTTTCCTTTATAAAATAAGAACAATTACTTACAAAGAAACAACTAGGCCCCTACTGAAACTACAGGCCACCCACCAAAATAATTTTTTTTAAAACGATGAAAAGTACAAAAAAATGTAGGTGCAATACCTCAATCAAAGAAACAACACCAATTTTCCAACTTACTTGCGAATTCTCAAATTCAAAACTCCTCAAATCCAATGATATATGATGCAGCAGCCACAAAGAGTGATCCTTCAAGCTCCAAATCCAAATGAAAAGTGAACAGGAGATGGACAAGGCACTGGGAGGAGCCTGCTGGACAGGAACATGAAGTTGGAGACTCTGGGGCACTTCGTTCCTCTTAAAAAAAAGTAAAAAAAGAAAAAGGACTCCTTCCACAAAAAAGTACAGCCAAATGTCAATCTGAGGAGTTTTTTTTAACCCAAATCATAATTTCGAGAAGGTTTTGATGCTGCTCGGGAGAGAACCTTCGCCAGATTGCAGATTCTGAGTGTTCGGGATCGCGTTCTTCACAAAACTTCTGCCAGAAGTCCTATGGCCCGCCACTGCGCACGCAAAAACGCATTTTGGGCGCGCGAATACAAAAAAAACTCCGCTCCATTACGGAGTGCGGAGTTTTCCGTGCAACTCCGCGTTCAACGTGGAACGCAGAGTTGCCAAAAATCCGCAAAATCCATGAGCGGAGCGGAGTTTTACGCCCAGGGTTAGTTTTAATGTGGTTAGCGATCTCTAGTCCTGTTCAATATCCCATCAAGATCTCTTATTGGGAGAATCTTGCATGTATTAGCATACCTAGTAGTTTTGTATTTTTGGAAGAATCAATAAATCAGGGGTTTGTAAAGGGCACTACTTACCCGTTAAGGTCTCAAGGCGCTGGAGGAGGGGGGTGAAACTCCACTGGTGTCATTCAAAGAGCCAGGTCTTGAGGTCTTTCCTGAATTGGTGCAGTGTCGGGCTTCCCCAGAGGTGAAGGGGGAGATCGTTCCAGGTCTTGGCTGCGAGGTACGAGAAGGACCTTCCACCCACTCTGTTCCTGTGGAAGCGTGGGACAGTGGATAGGGCGAGGTCGGCTGAGCTGCGGTTTCTCTTGGGGGTATGGAAGGAGAGGCGGTTGTTGAGGTATTGTGGTCAGATGTTGTGGAGGGCCTTGTAGGAGTGCGTGAGCAGCTTGAAAGTTATTCTTCTTTCGACTGGGAGCCAGTGAAGGTCGCAGAGGTGTTGGGTGATGTTGTTGTGCCACTGGATATCGTGGATTAGTCTGGCTGCAGCATTCTGGATGGTCTGGAGTATGCGGAGGAGGGCATTGCTGTAGTCGAGTCTGCTGATGATGAGGGTGTGAGTGACCGTTTTCCTGGAGTCGGTGGGGGCATCCATTTGAATGTTTTGCGTAGTATGCGGAGGGTGTTGAAGCATACGGAGGAGACGGCATTGATCTTCGATTCGTAGTGAGCGATGAATCCAGTATGATACCGAGGTTATGTGCCTGGTCTGTCGGGGTGGGTGTGTTTCCGAGGGCGGGGGGCCACCAGGTATCGTCTCATGCAGAGGGGGTGGAGCCGAGGATGAGGACCTCTGTTTTCTCTGAGTTGAGCTCCAGGCAGCTGTTCTTCATCCAGGTTGCGACGGCTGTCATCCCTTCTTTGAAGTTGTGCCTGGTGACGTAGGGCTCCTTGGTGAGGGAGAGGATGAGTTGGGTGTCATCGGCGTAGGAGACGATGTTAAGCCCATGGTTTTGGATGATGGTTGTGAGGGGGGCCATGTAGATGTTGAAGAGGGTGGGGCTGAGGGAGGATCCTTGGGGTACTCCGCATCTGGTCTCTGTCGGTTTTGAAAGGAAGGACGGGAGTCTTATTTTCTGTGTTCTGCCTGTGAGGAATGAGCGTAGCCAGTCTACGGCCTTTCCTTGGATGCCGGCATCATGGAGTCTGGTGGTTAGTGTGTGGTGGGAGACAGTGTTGAAGGCTGCTGATAGGTCCAGGAGGATAAGGGCTGCCATTTGGCCTTGGTCGAGGAGGGCCCGGATGTCATCTGTGGCGACGAGGAGGGCGGTCTCAGTGCTGTGATTGCTGCAGAATCGGATTGGGAGTTGTCTAGGATGTTGTTGTCTTCGATGAAGTGTGCTAGGTGGGTGTTGACAGCCTTTTCGATGACCTAGTCTGCAAAAGGAAGCAGCGAGATGGGCCTGAAGTTTTTGAGGCCCGCTGGGTCTGCGGAGGGTTTCTTTAGGAAGGGGTTGACTTCGGCGCGCTTCCAGTTGTCGGTGAATGTGCGGTCTTGAGGGAGCAGTTGATGGTTCGACATAGCTCGGGTGCGATGGCTCTGGTGGCCTTGTGGAAGATGTGTGGCAGGCAGGGGTCTGAAGGTGCTCCAGAGTGGGTGCTCTTCATGATCTTTAGGGTGTCTTCTGTCATGAGTGGGGTCCAAGTGAGCAAGGTCTGTTGGGTGGCGTAGCTGGGGGTGGAGTTTCAGGCAGTGCAGAGGTCTTGGTTGTCAAAGTTATCGTAGAGTGTCTTGATCTTGAGGTGAAAGAAGGAGCTGAGTCTGTTGCAGAGGTCTTGGGAGGGAGGGACGTCTGTTGTCTCGCTGTTGGGTTTGGCAAATTCCTGTATGATGGAGAAGAGTTACTTGGAGTTTTGGGCATTGGAGAGGATTCTGTCTTGGAGGAAATTCTTCTTTGTGGATTTGATGAGTTGGTGGTGTGCCATGGTGGCTGTTTTGTATGCGGTGCGTGTTTCCAGAGTTTTTCTGTTTCGCCACATCTTTTCCAGTCGTCGACAGGAGCACTTGAATTCTAGGAGTGCCGTTGTGAACCAGTTTGTCCTGTAGTCTTCTGGAGGGGGGGCGAGTGTGTTGGTGCAGTTGGTGGAGGTTGCTTGCTGTGGTGTTGGGGTCTGTCATAGTTGGGGATGGAGTGCAGGTGAGGTCGGAGGGGAGGTGTTCTTAGTGTGCTTGTGTGCGGTGGGTTTTCTGACGGAGAAGTGGATGCAGTGGTGGTCAGTCTAGAGGAGTTCCGTGGTGTGGCTGAAGAAGATGCTGTTTCCTCCTGCGAAGATGGGGTTGAGTGTGTGTCCTGCTGTGTGAGTGGGGAGGAGACAAGTTGCTTCAGTCCTATGTTGGTGAGGTTTTCTAGGAAGGGCGGTGGTGTTGGGGTCGTTGTGGTTGTCCAGGTGGAGGTTTAGGTCTCCAAGTAGTATGTAGTCTGCGAAGGCGAGGGCGTGGGGTGCAATGAGGTGGTGATGACATTGTTGAATGGAGCGCGAGGCCAGTCGGTCTGTAGACGAGGGTTCTGCATAGCATCGTTTTGGGGTTGGTCTGGATCTGGAAGTGAATGTGTTCCATAGGGAGCGAGGTGTCATCTGAGTCAGTGGTTGTCATGTGGAGGAAGTTTTTGTGGATGATGGTGAGGCCCCCTCCTGTGTGGGTGGGGCGGTCTTTTCTCAGGATCTTGTAACTGTCAGGGATGGCGGTTGTGATGTCAGGTGCAGAGCTGCCGTTGGTCCAGGTCTCTGTGAAGAAGGCGAGGTCGGGCGTGTGAGTGTTGAGGAGGTCCCAAATTTCTATGGTGTGTCTGTGCAGGGAGCACACGTTGAGGAGGATGCAGTTTAGTGGTTTGTGTGCGCTGGTGTCCGATGGGTTGGGGGCTACTGCTAGGGTCCGGAGGTGGGTGAAGGTGCGGCGTCAATGTCAGCAGGAGATCGGACCTTGGGTGTTGCTCGGCATCGAGTGCTGGCAGTTGTTGCTGCATCTGCGGTTGAGAGCGTCGAGGGCGCTGGGGTCATAATGGCGGGGGTCGGGGGACCAGGTTCCCTGGTGCTGGTCAAAGTCGGGTCGTGGACGGGCGCAGACGGACTTGCCTTTGGCACGCCGTTGACACGCCAGTGGCGTGGCCGAGCAGCTTCCGCCATTAAGTAGGGGTTGGGCGATCAGCTGGGAGGCGGAAGTGGGAGTGACACGCTGGGGGTAAGGGGCCGTGGGGACAGCAGCGGCGGGGAGCGCGGGAAGAGGGAGCGAAACGAGGCAAAGAGAAAAGAGGCAAAAGAGAAAAGAGTCAAGAGAGGCAAAAGAGAAAAAGAGGCAAAAGAGAAAGAATAGCAAAAGAGGCAAAAGAGAAAAAGTGGCAAAGGAGGCAAAAGAGAACAGAGGACACAGAACAGAGCGTAATAGCAGAAGAGCAGGGTGCTCTTCCACTAGACCACCAGGGATGAGGCGCAGGCAAAAGCCTGCGGGTGGAGGAGGGCCTCGAACACCTACCTGGTAAGGAGCTCGGCTCAAGGGCAGTCCTTCAACGGTGGAGCTGCGCCGGAGGAGAGCAGTTAGATGACCAGGAAGAAGCACAGTGCAACACAAGATTCATTTTGATCTGAATTATGTTTTTGAGATGACTGCCTTGATTTGACTTACTTGGAGGTTGTGTATGTCTCTTTGCGGTCTAAAGAATAAAGGAAGGGCATTCTGTGTGTTTTCAAAAGGTAAATGTTGTTCAGCAACAGAAGGGTTTAAAAGGAGTAAGAAGGAGACTGATAAGTGGTTGAAAGTTGCAAAAGAGTGTATAATTTGAAGAGGTTGACTATTGAGAATGAAGTCTTACCTTTAGTCAAGGAAGTAATTACAAAATAGAAGATTTTTGATGGCACTGATGTTGTTAAATGTCAGTCATAATCGGGAAAAGGAGAGAGGTTTGAAAGAGGGGGTGTGAAAGAGAGAGAGCAGAGTGAAAGAATAGTATGGAGCAGGAGTACTTCAATTTAGGTAACAATTAGCACAAACATGTAGAAAACTGATGACACAGAGGTATCAACTCCAAAAGATGTCAACTGAAGTGAGAGAGAGAGTGATGTTAGGGGATAAGAAGGGAGAAGAAGGGCAATAGCATGGTGACTATCTGTTATAGAGGAAGGAGTTGTCGGGGTGGCAGTAAATGGTGCAGCGATGTGAGTACAGGTGAGAGCAGCTAAATGAGGTGAGTAAATCAGGGAAGTTGTCTAGACATAGAGTGATTGTGAATAAACCTTGATCATTAATATTTGGGTTGAGATTCAACTTTATCAAGATCTCTTCTATAATAACCATCTGGAAGCCTTTAAAAATAAATCTGTGTTGGAAGCATCTTCACTATGCCATCAATAGACATCCTTTATATACACTACCGACCATAGTGATATTAACTTCTTCACTGACTCCATTACTCTGTCAGCCTCCATGTCTTCTTTGTACATTGCCTACCACTACATCATCATGGGATAAATATCATCATCACTTTAAATATATTATTATTATTATCTTTACATTGACTACAGATGATTATTAGTTATTAATTCATCTCTTACACATGCACACACTTTACATGAGATGTAGGGGTATGAGGATGTAGTGGAAAATATATAATTATCACTCATTAGAATACAGGTAAACCATCCTCCATGTTGAAAGGATGTACACATGGTGTAAAGCCCTATCTTCATCAATGTCTAATAATCTGCTTAGAGCACCACACAAAGATTTTTGTGGAGATACTTGCAAGGGACATGCGTTATATGTTTGTCAGAAATGAAAAACCAGGTGTATTACAGTAAAATGTTCCTGCACCAGGGACTGTCAACTGGCCAACCTACCCTCCCTGAATCAGGTATGCCAATGCTTACTTCTGATCAAAATAGTGTATGTCATATGATGGGGTAAACATTTGTTAAAAGGCCATCAATAAATCCATTGTATAGTCCTGCCTTATGCTTAATAGAGAAGTCCAGTCCTTACAGGAAATTCTATGTTTATTGTGTTGTTTTATAATGCAGTAGTGGGTGAACTAATCCATAAGCTATTAAGGAGAACTGGACCATCTAAGAAACTGTGAGTAATCCGCTTTTATTACCATGGATCATCACAAGGTTTGTGGTCTATCTGGACAGTATACGTAGTGGGCCCAAACAGATAATGGCATCAGCTCTTTTACCAGAAGTATCAGCCTGTACTATAAAGAAGCAACTGTAATGTAGAACCTATAGAAGAGGTTCTGAACATGTGATGAAAATTAAATAATATTAGCAGATTAACAAAGTATGTATGTATAAAAAAATATAAAATAGCAAATATTAAATTGCTTTGTGAATTTGAAGGAATTTGTAATTGGACGATACAAAAATAAGTTGGTATTCTTAGCATGATTGGTGGGAGCAGCATATGGATCTAGTATGGACAACTGGTGACAATCAATTGAAAATATTGTAATCAGTTTCACAAAGAGAGCATGCATTAGGAGCAAAAAAGACAAAGTGATATGCTAGAGTCTAGCAAATCAAATTGCTTTACCTTTCGAAAATAAAACAAATTTTGAAAAAATCCAACATTCCTATTAAAGTTTAGATTTTTGTATATGTTTTCATTTACAAATTAAGTAAAATGTTTCATAATTTGCGTATTTGTTTCATATATATTATTCTCTGCATTTGTGTGTATTGTTTTGAGGTTCAAATAGTAGAATTTGATTAGAGTGTGGTCCCTTGCTTCCAGTAATGATTCAGTTGGGGTCCACAGAATCCAAAAGTTGAAGGGCCGCTGTACAGGTGCTTGACATTTGACAGTCTAAGTGGCCTACTTGGGTTGCATCTTGGATGTAAAAGCACTCAAAGAAGCAATTATAGTTTATCCATGAATTTTCAGTAGTAACCTGTGAGACCAAAATATCTTTTGACTTTGGCTGAGCTTTGGAAGTTTTCAAGTATTGCACCCCTATGCTATGACCTCGAGAGCACAGATGAATTGGTACACCCATATTTATGTTCTAAATGACATTTTCTCCTTAGCATCAGAAGTCAGAGCAATCTAACAATATACATTGGCCAAATGAAAGTTACTCAACAACGTTGCAACACTGAACTTGAACACGACTTCATTCACCCCTAGAATAGGTTGAACATTGTTCTTTATGACTGGCTTTTCCAATATGTCTCTGCTTGCCCAGCTTTGGCTTGGAAAGGACCGCTCCTGCATCAGTGTCAGGATACCCTCTCGGTGATAGAGCGATATACAAATCCACATAACAAAATATAACAGGACATAACCTAACATAACTGCATTGAGGCTGCAATAGTTTCCACAAAATACAAATTCGGACACCTCTTGTTTGGGAGCCAGGACAATACAAATTATCCATGAACAGTATGACATCTCAATTACACCAAGATCTAGCATCATAGTTGTGTCAGCCTTGATGCAGTTAAAGATCTTATAGGACACTACTATATATTCTGTGCTTCACGGAAATGCTCTTCCCAGGCGTGAGAAAGTGGATTATTAGTTGAAGTGAATGATTGTCCTCTTCAAGTAATAATGGCACTATTCCTGACTAGGTCCAGTTAAATCTCAATATTTTAAACCTCAGCTCAACCCTTGGTAGACAGGTTTAACTTGGAGAAATGTGTAAAGCATTTATCAGTACCAAAATAGTTAAAAAGTAGAAAAAACAACATAATAAAAATCCCACTCTAATTTATAAAAATAGAGAACATTTGAATGAGCACGTAGACATCAAAACGACGCAATAAATTGTATGTAGTGAACTGGAGATATGATTTTTCAAAATTTTAGATGTTTCTACTACCACAAAATGCAAAGGGCTAACCATGAGTATCTTATCATACTAGACCAGGCTGGTACAAAGTCAAAAGTTAAGGACAACTGCGATGGAGAACGGGTTGAATACAGGGACTAGGTTCAGTTTGGTGGAAAGTTTTACCTTCTGACTTAGTCTCTGGAATGGAAGTTGGAAATCCTCAGCAGGGCAAGGCAGCAGGCTGTGACCAAGATGGGTTCCGTGAGGCCGGATAGCCATCGGACGAAGTCTCAGTGAACTTTTTTACTTTTGGCAGGAAAGCTCAGAGCAGGGGAAATTTTTAATTCATGCACAAGGAAGGTCACTCGTCAGTTGGATACTTTTGGCACCTTCACCTGGTGAAGATTTCTACCTTGGGACTTAAATTTTTGGGAAATCTGAATCGTTTCAGGAGAGAAAACCAGCAAGTCGAATTCGAACAGCAGTGCGTTGTTAGCTGCTGTGGTTCAGCAGCAGACTGGTGGATGCATCAAGTTCTTTTAGCAAACATTCTTGAAAAACTTTCGAACTCTGAGCTTTTAGGGTTAGGCATGTGAAGTACACTTTGACACGTATCCAATTGCCCCAATACCTTAGGGACACCACTTGGGGTTCAGAACTCACTCCAGGAGAAGTCACTGCAGGATCCATGGCAAGTCCATTTGGAACTGGTCAGCTGGTCTCTTCAGAAAGGTGGGCCTCTTGCAGCTTTTGTGTTCCATTACTTTAACAGGAGGCTAGCCAACTAGCCCTTGGAGTCCACCCTTCTGGGTACATAGAGTAGCATATACTAGGGACTTGCAGTTATGTTAAATATGCCAATCAGGGATTAGCCAATTACACACATATTTTAAGGGTCTGAGCACATGCACTGTGGCCTGGTTAGCATGGCCAGAGTAAAAAAGAGTCAAAAACCAGCAACATCGGTCCAAAAATTGGGGTGATAATGCAAAAAGAGGGCTTTCCTTACACCAGGTTCAATGTCATGTATATACCTAGTGTTGTCTTATAAAGGGGTCAACATGAGTAGGCCTGGGAACTGTCAGAGCACTGCTCTTCAATTTCCATGTTGCACAGTTGTCATGGCGAGAGATTAACCATTTACATTTAGATTTAGAATCTCCTTGTGGCAGATTGGAAAGGGTATCACTGCACTGCTTATCCATTTCTTCAGCTACAAAGAATTACCATCATCTCTGTCTTATGATGGCATATCTTCTGACTTCTGAAATGATAATCCTGGTGGATGTCATGACCAGGTCCCAAATCAACTGAATAATTAACTTTGTTGCTTGTCTTCTTGACAGTAAAGGCCCCTTCTCATGCAGTCAGCATTGCTTTCTGACTATACGATTTCATCAACTCTTGCATGACTTTACATTTACTTCGTCATGTGATTGGTGATCTGGGTGTCCATTTCTTGATCTTTATCAAAGCAAGGGTGCAATAATGGTATGACCACAAAACTATTTAAATGAAGTGACGCCTACTTCCTTCTCTGGCACTTCTCAATAGCCAAAAAGCAAATGTGACAGGAGGACATACTATCTCTTCCTTAATGGTTCCTCCAAAAAAAGGTCTTGGTAAATCAATCCATTGGTCTAAGAGTGGTATGAGATGGAATACTGATATGTTACTCAAACCTCGTACCAAATACCTCTCATGTAAGTCTGCATGAAGTTCAGTCCATTGTCAAACGTGACCTCTCTGAACAATTCAATCAATGTAAATTAGACTTTGCTACAAAGGTTGGTTTTTTTTTGTTTTGTTTTTTATTTGAGATCCATCAAACTTTCAAATTCATCCATATAACACATTGTCATTTCTTGGTTGTGCACCACAAATCGATGAATACAGCATACTTATTCAGGAATAAAAATATACAAAGCAAAATAAAAACGGGAATAACATTGCTTTGAGAACCATTAGAGACCAGATACAATACCAGATTTTTGCAATAGAGAACAGTTAAAGTGCCTATAGTGCTTAAAGTGCAAACTGGGAAAGAATGGGCAAATGTGCAAAAAAGTAACTCCAAAAATGTATATTTCATCATAATGGCAACTCCTTAAAATAAACAGTGTATGTGTGCATGTGTGTTTGTGTGTGTGTGTGCATCTCTCTAAAATACGGCAAAGATACATATTATGAAGTGAAAATTTAATCAGCCCCATGCTCTTCAACATCTACATGGCGCCCCTCGCTACTATCGTCAGAAAACACGGACTCAGCATAGTATCCTATGCAGACGATACCCAGCTCATCCTCTCCGTCACCAAGGAACCCGGCATCACCAGACACAGTTTCCAGGAAGGAATGAAGGATGTTGCATCCTGGATGAGCAGCAGCTGCCTGAAGCTCAACTCAGAGTAAACAGAAGTCCTCGTCCTCGGATCCACCCCCTCCGCGTGGGACAACACCTGGTGGCTCACCGCCCTCGACAACCCTCCCAAACCCACAGACCATGTCCGCAGCCTCGGCATCATACTCGACTCCAACCTCACCATGAACCGACAGATCAACGCTGTATCTTCCACATGTTTCAATACCCTCCGCATTCTCCGCAAGACCTTCAAATGGATCCCCCCGAATCCAGAAAGACCATCACCCATGCACTCATAACCTTTCAGACTGGACTACTGGAACACTGTCTATGCCAGAATCCACAAATCTCTACTCCTCAAACTCCAGACCATCCAGAACGCAGCAGCCAGACTCGTCCTTGGCATCCCATGACAAGACCACATCACCCAGCACCTACGAGACCTCCACTGGCTCCCTGTCGAAAAAAAGAGTGACTTTCAAGCTGCTCGCTCACGCCTACAAATCCCCTCACAACACTAGACCCTAATACCTCAATGAAAGAATCTCCTTCTACGCACCCAAGAGAAACCTCTGCTCCGCCGACCTTGGCCTGGCTGAAATCCCACGCATCCGCAGAGCCAGAATGGGAGGAAGATCCTTCTCCCACATCGCGGCAAAGACCTGGAACGAACTCCCCCTCAGCATCAGACGAACCTCCACACTCCGAGCATTCAGGAAGAGCCTCAAGACCTGGCTCTTCGGATGAGACGGTGTTGTATTCCTCTTAGGGTGTCCATAAACGGGCTTTCCAGTATCATGTCCTTATATAGGCACAATTCGCCCTGCCCTTATATAGGCATAAAATCCCAGCCCTTATTTAGGCATTAAACCGTGCACTCCAAATACAGGCATGGTCTCTGACATCCGGCCACCCTAAAGTCACAACGAGTTCTTGAAGAACAGACCCTTAGGCTGCGGGAGTTTCCCTAGTCCAGGACTATTGATTTCTTCAAGGACTCATATATTATGCATGAACCATTATTCCTTAGGGGTTCATTCATGACGTCTTCCGCTGTCCGACTCACGTCAATGCTAACATTCTGAGGTAATTCTCAGGTATAAATATACCTTCCCTAGCCCCTGTAAATCAGAGGAGACCTCGACTTCAGAGGAGCCCGTTTCCCGGCCTGACGCACTGAGAAGACGCTGTCATCCCTGCACGCAGAGAGTCCAGCTTCCAGTGATCTGACTTCCCTTGCGGGGTGCTGGAGTTCGAGTCTGGCAAAGAGATTCCTACCTCTCTCATTCTTCAGGTATGGAGCAGACTAGAACCTAGAGGGACTCTTGGCATACTTGGCATACTAGGCATACTAGGCTTAACATACTCTTAGTATACCATAGTAAGGAATACTTCACCTACTTCATACCTCGTCCTACACCTAGGTTAGGTTAGGTACATTGGGGTAGAACTAGATTAGAAACGCATCGTATGAGTACTCGCATTTTTAGTCTGTGTTATTTATGTAACAGCATATGTACTAAAAGATAATGCTCTCGCAGTATTATTTATTTCTACTGCTCACACTGTACATTATTTATCTCGCATACTGTCTTGTGATCGTAACAGCACATTTTACTTACACCAGAAACAAGACTGTTCAATAAATCTTTTATTGAAACGCCCGTCTATTTCTTTCTGTGTAACTTGGAGAAAACTAAGCATGCACGACTGAGCTGAGTGAAATAGTTATCTATTGTTTCCACGACTCTGGGACACGTTCTGATTCTAAAGGGAAACACAGTGGTCATGTTTTGCGGCTGCCAGAAACTACTCCCTTCTTGTTGTCAAGGAGTTTCTAGTGGCCTCTGAGCTAGCTGGCACAAGTAAATAAGTTTAATATACTCGATAGGGACATACTGACCTTAGTCCTATGTCAAACCTATAGGATATATTATTCCAATGCGCAGAGCCTATTAGGGAAATAGGAGCTACACTACATGGCGCCCAACGGTTTGGTAAGGCAGTAATTCAACGTTAGATACTGAGTAACTCAGCCGTGCTTTTTCTCTCAAGACCCCTACCCATATACTCCAAAAGACGTCTGGAGTGGGCAGGGTTAAGTATCCACCAAGGCTACATAGGGCAGTACCCTATATATTAGCTGTTTGGTTTGCTCAACGTTGAAGGATACAGTGTTCCAAAATATTGTGCACCTTATCTTTATTTCCTTGAAACTTGTTCTACATTTTTCAAAAAACAAAATGACTGAAGACGCCGGAAACGGTGGAGCTGCGGCTGATCCAGCCCAAGCAGCAGGCTTTAACATTACAGGTTTAAATGAAACTGAGGAGGGTGTCATAAACATCGCTCCAAACTTAAGAAGAGCCATTACTCTAAAACTTATAAAACATGGCCTACCACCAAGAGGCGGTAGAGCAGTTTTCGTAATAGAGGCACACGAATCTTTTCAGACAGAGGTATTCTATTCATGGGTAATATTTCCTGAATCCAATTCAGTAACACACATGTTTCACTTCTACAAAGATGATGAACCACCAGAGGAATACATTCCTTTCGAGGATATAGAAATTCCATTAACATACCAGGAGCAGCTCTGGTTTAAAGGCGCCCTAAAACATCACAGAAACATTACCAGGCTCGGTCCACTAGGTAGACCAGGAGCAACATGGCCGATTCTAGCCGGCTACACACCTCATCCAGAACTGGATATAATGTCAGATGAGGACTTACTTGTTCAAATACAAGAATTAATAAAAATCTACAGACAATTGGTCCAATATGTCATGCGGACTTTCACAGTCCAACCACCATTGACACTTCCAAATCAAACCCCTCAACAGGGGAATACACTAAAAATTACACCACAGACTCTATACGCAGTCATGGGTAAAATGCCCACAAAACGTGAGCAAATTCCATTTTGGATAGCTCAAAAAATTACTCAAATCGAAGCAGTATTTGCAAATACTAGCCCGTATGAGAAACACAGAATACTGACAATCAGTTTACCGATGGGGATCACACCACAACTGGAAGACTGCACCACTTGGGGCTCAGTCTTTGCTGCCATCTATACTAAAACACATGGCATTCCGTCAATTGCGGTAATACCTGATGTCCTGAAACAAATTCAAAATGAATACGGGGCAGAGCCTGCTCTAAATTTAGGTATGAAATTACTGAAAAATTTGGACCAGGTCTCAACAATAATATTATCTAATATTAAAGGGGAGGCAGCAGCAGTGGCGATCCGCCAAAAATTAAGGGAATTTGATGTTACAGAACATCAAACAGAGCTACCCAGAATTATAGAACAATCTTATGCAGAATTAGGCAGAGATAGTTTGGGTGGAAGACCAGTGAAGCCGAAGCTATCTGAAAGTCCTGAGAAGGACTCAATTAAACAAACTCCTACATCTTCTAAAAAGAAGTGGGAGTCTACTAAACAAAAATCAAACGAGAAACGTTCTCAATCCCGAGGTAGGTCTCCTCAAAAGGAGCCCTCTGAAAGGAGGTATAACCTCAGGAATAGGGATAATTTGAGAAAACCTGATAGGTATCAAGATACTGATACACGTTCCTCTCGTCCCTTTCAGATCTCATCACAGACTTCGGAAAGAAGAGGACGAACAGAACATAGAGAAGAACGCGTGAAATCGAAAGACGACAAACACGCTCCAAAAACCAAAGTAAAACCTCAATTCTCCAAAAGAAAGTAGCAGGTCTAAAGATCAGACATGCCGAGAATACTGAGAACACAACTCAAGAACGGAGAATGGGCTCAGACAATGCTGGACAGTGCAGCAGAAGTCACAATAGTTCGCCAGAACCTGAAGGAACTTCTGGAGATAGTGGACTTGAATGAGTACATCACAGTTGAGACTGTAGACACCAGGGTTAGTACTCCACAAAAGTTATATGACATAACACTCCGGATGGAGGGAGACAAACCAAGACAGGTGAAAGCACTTTTTGGGAAAGACTATCAAAGGGCTATGACATACTTCTAGCAGAAAAGGACTGGCCACCACAATTTGTCAGGCAGTGCCCACATGGCGAGGACATAATTATGCCTGCCTTCTCCAACCATATACCAATGCATCTAAGATATACATATGCCAGGAAATGGGCAGTGGCCCAGGCCCCAGCGTTATATAAAAATCATGTAGGATGGGATGAGGACTCACCTCACCATAAAATACATCTGAAACATGAACCAACTGCACAACGGCAGTACCCAATAAAGCAAGAAGCTAAAAAACAGGTCAGGGAGATCTTAGATCAACTTGAATATCAAGGGGTGATTGAAACATGCACCTCCTCAATGAACAATCCTTTGTTTCCTGTCTCCAAACCAGACAATACATATCGTCTAGTTTTGGATTACAGACACTTAAACACTTGTTCTAAAACTTTTGCAGTGCAAAATGCACATAGCACAGCATTAATGAATAACATTGTGTGTTAAAAGTATAAAACAACATTAGACATCTCAAATGGTTTCTTTTGTCAAAACATAGCACCTGAAAGCAGGTACTTAACGGCATTCTCCATAATGGGGTCCCAGCGTCACTTTTGTCGACTCCCACAAGGGTTCAAGAACAGCCCAGGTTTATTCTCAGCGAGGGTAACGGAGTTACTACAAATTTATGACAATGAGGCATTGTCCTATGTCGATGACATCTAACTGACAGACGATGACCTGGAAAAACACTTGAACATACTGTGGCCAATACTAAACAGTAGGCCTCGTGGACTCCGACCTAGTAGCAGACGCACTCCTCTCGCTACTATCCAAGAGGTTCAGACTGAAAGACTGATAACCATCGAGAACTCAGCTGTAACTGATGGAGGACTAAGCAACAACGCTATGGAACTCATCCCTCTTGAACACCAAGTAACAGTTCATCCAAATACACCTGTCTACACCAACGTGGCAGGTGATGAACTGGTTCCAGTGATTTCTACAAATCCTGATGCAATTCCAACAATTGACAGAACTGCTTCTGGCTATTTCATTAACTTTGATACGTTCTCAGAAGATCCGAGTGAACCTGAAACGACGCCAGCATCATTGAAATTCAAGCAGCAAGTACAAGACTTTCTTCACTTTCTGAAAAAGACTTATTTGGTTTCTCCATGGATTGAACTCTGGATTACATCTGGATTTTTGTTTTCCTGCTCTGGCTAGCTTTGGTAACAACTGTGAGCGTGCTTATAAGTGGCAGATACATCCATGTGAACACTGAAGGAAAAGACGTGAACGTACTTTTAAAACCTCATAAATCTTCCCATCGTGAAGCAAGAGACTTGTCATCAGTGAACATCACAGCTGTTCCTATACAGGATGGTATAGTGTGGGACAAAACAGATTTTGAAATCTTCAGTCCGACGGAACAATTGAACATTCCACATTTGTTTAAAATTTCACTAAGTGATCTAATTACGTCCAGTACCTATTCAGATGATTGGGACTTTGAGACTGTCAATGATATAATGTTTGACCTAGAAAAATCTGCTGCATTTTCTAAACATGAATATTTAGAGGGTTCATCAGACTATGAACAAATGTATTGTTTTAACCACTATGGTCATCATTATTTGCATAAATCTGCATATCCAAGAAATGTGTTTATGTTTAACCAATGGGAACATTGTCCTACACCACCTAAAGTTAGTTCAAAAACATTTGCTAGTAAGTTTCCATATTTTTCAGGATACAATACATCTGAACCAGAAAAGTTTTACTATAAAAATGTAAACAAGACAGGGCTGAAAATTATGTTAACAAATACAAAACAGATTTACTCTGCGTTATTTAATGCCCAACTGTCTAGACAGGGTTTCGACTTTTGGAAAGACACTATAGACACAAATACTCGGAATCATCCCGAACTTTGCACATTCGGTGTTTGGTGGCATACCATTAATTCTAGCACTTGTTGCCGGAATTCTATTTCTCTTCCTGCTATTGCGCTATGGCCAGCCTATTCGCAGACATCACTCCGGGCGAAATGGAGAAAGCTCTCCTTGAACGAAAGTGCCGTGAGCGAATAGTACAGCTATTGGGCATGACTCGTCTACGGGACCTTAATACAACTTGGTTCCTGTCATTCAGACCAATCTGGCAAGATTGCATCTTACCTGTTCTACGATGCCTGCTATGCGGTGAAGAATGCGTGTTGGACACCTGTCTAACATTTCCATCAGCTACGCCAACGGATGTCGATACTCTGCTGGACCCGATAACGGCCCATGCTCTGTGTTGTCCCCAGAGGCTACCAATCCTGATGTCAGCATTCATTGAGATCTCACAGACGCTTCCGGCTGCTGCTGAGGTACGAGAAAGAACTACAGGCACACAGGTAACAACGGACGCGAACTTTGCTGCGGCACCCTATGCTGGAAGCGAAGCTTCACATCTCTGTGCAATTAATCTGCTACACGAGGTGTTCCAACTGACACCAACTACAGTGGACAATGTTTTGTCTATAGAAATAGATGATCTCATGTTTACACCAGACCCGTAAACTGACTCTGATTCAGCGTACTGTGTTCCAGAGATGCAGTGACAATTTGGCCTTCATTTTTAAAAATAACTTGGAACTCTACCAAAATTGAACTTTTTCCCATTTTTCGAACGAAAATGGCACTTCCATCTGCTTAAAGTAGAACTAGCCTTATAATACAGACTTTGCGGTACTTCCTCGGACACTTAATCATCTTGTGTGTATAAACCAGTTCATTTATTTTCATGACATGAAATGACTTTGACTTTTGAACAACTTTTGAACAACTGTCACATGTAAATATTAGTGCTTTTTTCATTCCAATTGCATTTTCTTTGAAATGTATGCCTAAAATGGAAAGCAATGCTTAATATGTACAGTACCTTTTGCATTTTTAAATATGTTTTTAATGCTTTTAGGAAATATTTTTTAATATGCAGTACTCCATTTTAATGTTTAGCATTTTAAATGTTTAGCATTTTAGTATTATCGTACACACGAAAGTGGAGTGAGTGTTGTATTCCTCTTAGGGTGTCCATAAACGGGCTTTCCAGTATCATGTCCTTATATAGGCACAATTCGCCCTGCCCTTATATAGGCATAAAATCCCAGCCCTTATTTAGGCATTAAACCATGCACTCCAAATACAGGCATGGTCTCTGACATCCGTCCACCCTAACGTCACAACGAGTTCTTGAAGAATAGACCCTTAGGCTGCGGGAGTTTCCCTAGTCCAGGACTATTGATTTCTTCAAGGACTCATATATTATGCATGAACCATTATTCCTTAGGGGTTCATTCATGACGTCTTCCGCTGTCCGACTCACGTCAATGCTAACATTCTGAGGTAATTCTCAGGTATAAATATACCTTCCCTAGCCGCTGTAAATCAGAGGAGACCTCGACTTCAGAGGAGCCCGTTTCCCGGCCTGACGCACTGAGAAGACGCTGTCATCCCTGCACGCAGAGAGTCCAGCTTCCAGTGATCTGACTTCCCTTGCGGGGTGTTGGAGTTCGAGTCTGGCAAAGAGATTCCTATCTCTCTCATTCTTCAGGTATGGAGCAGACTAGAACCTAGAGGGACTCTTGGCATACTTGGCATACTACGCATACTAGGCTTAACATACTCTTAGTATACCATAGTAAGGAATACTTCACCTACTTCATACCTCGTCCTACACCTAGGTTAGGTTAGGTACATTGGGGTAGAACTAGTTTAGAAACGCATCGTATGAGTACTCGCATTTTTAGTCTGTGTTATTTATGTAACAGCATATGTACTAAAAGATAATGCTCTCGCAGTATTATTTATTTCTACTGCTCACACTGTACATTATTTATCTCGCATACTGTCTTGTGATCATAACAGCACATTTTACTTACACCAGAAACTAGACTGTTCAATAAATCTTTTATTGAAACGCCCGTCTATTTCTTTCTGTGTAACTTGGAGAAAACTAAGCATGCACGACTGAGCTGAGTGAAATAGTTATCTATTGTTTCCAGGACTCTGGGACACGTTCTGATTCTAAAGGGAAACACAGTGGTCATGTTTTGCGGCTGCCAGAAACTACTCCCTTCTTGTTGTCAAGGAGTTTCTAGTGGCCTCTGAGCTAGCTGGCACAAGTAATTAAGTTTAATATACTCGATAGGGACATACTGACCTTAGTCCTATGTCAAACCTATAGGATATATTATTCCAATGCGCAGAGCCTATTAGGGAAATAGGAGCTACACTACAACGGAGCTGCTCAAACCCCTCCCTCCCCCCAGCACCTTGAGACCCTCACGGGTGAGTAGTGTGCTTCACAAATCCCTGATTGATTGATAGTATTTAATCGCATACTCTCCCAAAGTTTTTCAAATTTTCTCATCCCCCCATTTTGCATTGCATATAGCCGCTCACTATTTCTGACTTACTTCATTTTCTGAACCCACTCGCACATTGTTGGAACCTGACGTGATCGCCATTTTTGAAGCAGGAGAGACCTGCCACTGCCATTGCAATGTAGACTAGTTTTACCCATTTATCAGATAGGCGAAGAGATGGATCGTATCCCAAGACTTTCAGCCAGCTATTGGATGCCAGTTTGATTGCGCATTCAACCTCCAAATACCAGAATATTTCATTCCAATACTCCTGAACCAGTGGGCACTGAGTGACTATATGCATCCAGTTAGCTGCCGACTGATTTAAACAGCAGAAGCAATAACTAGGCTGGTTAGGGTTAATCTGCTATAAAAACTGTAGGGTTCTGTATAGCAGCCATTTGCTGAAAAATAGCATCCAGCGCCAATTAGCTCTGCGTAGCACACTGAAATTAAGTTTATTAACCTCAGTCCACATCCTAGCTGTTAATTCGAGCCTTTCATGTTTTCCCCTTTTTGTCACTGCTTTCGAGTGAGGTCCGGGCCTTTTGCTGAAGCCAGGAGTTTTTTCCATTCCCCGGATCACCTATCTACATCTGCTTCTAATAGCGTGAGAACCATACTTTTACTTCCATTTATCTGTACCAGATCCAAATTACTAAGAGATTTATATAGCATTCTATAAGAACCAAGAAGGAGAGAATCATTTGTAAATAAATCGTGGATTTCGGAAATGCTAGGCCACCTTTCCAACACTATGAAGTCAGAGACTTTCCTAAACCCAGCTTTGGGCCATTTTTGGATTATTTCAGATGAAACTTTAATCCCTGAATCCCTGATTCCGGAGGGAGTTCAGATAGGGGGGGTTACAAAATTGGTAACAGGGATTGAATATCTTCTAAAAAAAATCCTGGCGTTTGCGAAAAAACCACTGCATACTCTTATAATGGATTTTTTGGGGACATTTTTTGCGGATTACGTATCTGGTGCTCTGTGCAAATTAACAACATGAAATAGTTCACAAATATTCCTGTATGCGATTCTGGTTTAAACCTAGACATATATTGTGCAGAGTATGTGAAATAATAGTCCCTAAGATTATGTTATGTTTCGTATATAGGCCCTAATGTAGACCCGTTCATATATGCCATAATGTAGAAATACTCGTATATGCCATGTTATGGTCATACTCGTATATGCCCTATTATGGTCATACTCGTATATGCCCTATTATGGTCATACTCGTGTATGCCCTATTATAGTCATGGCTCCTAGTATAGGCATGATCTTTCACCTACATTAGTTCCTTACAGTACACAACGAGCTCTGAGGGCTGAACGTTATCTAGTCTGTAGTTAGAACACTGCAAGGTCGTTCCAGAACACAGGCCTACAATGTACTCATAAATTATGCATGAGTATTCACCAGCTACATCTCCCACATAATATGTATGTACAAAGTTCACCCCTGACGTCTTCCTCATGTCTAACAAAGACCAATACAAACCAATACAAACCATAATGAGCGACGAGACACTTTAGGGTATAAATATACCACATCTTGCCACGGTAAGATAGAGGGAACCGAGACTTCCATGCTGACACACTGACCAGAGACGCTGAGGCTCCTGCATGCAGTCGCTCCAGCTGACAGCGGTCTAACACAGCCCTTGCGGTGTGTCAAACTCGAGACCAGGACGGGGTCCCACACTCTCTCTATTCAGGTATGGGGGTTCGACTAAATCCTAGAGGGATTCTTGGCTCTTAGGCTTTTAGACCTACACATATTCTAGGTACACTCAGGTACATCTAGTTAGGCATCGTAGGAGTACGCGCACTTGCATAATGCTTTTATATTCATGTATGTATTCATGATTATTGCACTATGGTAGAACTGTTCTATCCTTTCACTTTGATCGTACTGCTGATAATATATCTCTGCTATTGTCTGCTGATTGCTGCAGCACATATATTTTACACTAGAATAACAACTGTTCAATAAATACTTATTGAAACGCCCAGACCGTTTATTCTGTGTAACTCTCTGAGACAAACCGAATAAGTAAGCACGAGTGACTGAGCGAAAGGTAGTACATTGTTTCCACGATTCTGAGGAATTTGGGTTGTCATGATCTAAGGTTGCCAGAAACTAATCTCTCCCCGATAAGAGGAGATTCTAGTGGCACTGTGAGCTAGCTAATGCAAATCCGGCTAACATATGCGGTGGGGGTGCACAGAGTCAGTCTAACACCAAGCCCACAGTATATGTTATCCAAACGCGCAGGTCCTGCAGGGGTACTATAGGAACTACACGTCATGGCGCCCAACGTTGGTTCTGTACTTATTTAACAGTAGAATCTGAGTAGTTCAGTCGTGCTATTCTCAGAGAACCTACTCACAAAACCCCAGAGACGTCTGGAGTGGGTGGGCACAAACTCCGCCACAGCTGAGTAGGCGAGATATCCTATTTATCGGCTGTTGGTTAATCAAGCTTGAAGGACATTTAGTTCCTAAATTGTGCATAACACCTCATCTTAGTTCCCTTTGAACACCTCTTCCTCTAAAAATGCCTGATTCCGAGGCAGGGGAAGACAGAGTTGACCTGAACCTTTTAGAAGGAGGAGAAGATCCTGAGGATGCAATACAGATTGCACCAAAATTCAGAAGGACAGTAACCATAAGACTATTAGAAAATGGCTTACAAGCCAAGGGTGGCATGGTAGTTTTCGTGATTGAGGCACACGAATCAAACAAAACAGAGGTATTCTATTCATGGGTTACACTCCCAGCAGAAAATGCCATAACAAAGACATTTCACTACTATATAGCAGGAGATGCAATACAGGAATATACCCCGTTTGAGGACATAGAGATTCCACTCACTTACCAGGAACATCATTACTGGTTTAATGGCGCCCTTCCCCACGTACGAGGAAGAGTAAGATTAGGCCCGCTCGGAGGAGACGGGGCCACATGGCCAATACTAGCGGCTTACACACCGCACCCTGACATTGGAACAATGCCACAGCCAGAATTACTCGTACAACACAGAGATTTAATTAAAATCTACAGAAACCTGACACAATTCGTCATGAGGACTTTAACAATACAACCTGCACCAGCTGCAGCAAATAGTACTCCAGTCCAGGGTACAGGAAATAAAATTACTCCACAAACATTACACGCGGTAATGGGCAAAATGCCCGCAAAACGCGAACAAATACCATTCTGGATAGCTCAGAAAATAACTCAGCTTGAAGCAGTATTCCCGAATAGTACCACCTATGAAAAACACAGAATTCTAACAATCTGCTTGCCCATGGGGATCACACCACAAGTAGAGGATTGCACCTCTTGGGGTTCAGTCTTTGCTGCCATATGTACCAGAACACATGGTATCCCATCATTAGCAGTAGTACCTGACGTATTGATACAGATACAAAATGGGTACGGAGCGGAGCCTGCTCTAAACTTAGGGATGAAGTTACTAAGCAACTTTGATCAGGTATCAGCCATAATACTAGCTAACATTAAGGGGGAAGCAGCTTCGGTGGCGATCCGCCAACGCCTAAGGGAGTTGGGTCCAGTAGATCAACAACACAAACTACACAAAATCATTGAAACTGCATATGCAGAATTAGGGAGAGACAGTCTAGGTGGGAAGGCATTAAAACCACAACTGGTGGGCAGTCCTGAAAAGGACACTACAAAGCAGACTCCTACTTCTTCTAAAAAGAAGTGGGAAAATAAAAAACAACAAAAGTCTAAAGACAGTAGATCTCAATCCCGAGGCAGGTCTCCTCAACAGGAGCCCTCTGAAAGGAGGTATAACCTCAGGAATAGGGATAATATTAAAAAACTTGACAGGTATTAGGATACTGATACACGTTCCTCTCGTTCCTTTCAGGGTTCATCAAGAAACTCCAAGAGGGAAGGACGGTCAGAACACAGACAAGAGGAGCGTACAAAGTCCAGAGACACGCAACGCGCTGCGGACTACGCACCTAAAAATGAGGATAAACAAAACAGAAACCTCAGTTCAAAAAGAAGAAGGTAGCAGGTCTCAAGATCAGACATGCCCAGAATTCTGAGGACACAGCTTCTGAATGGGGAATGGGCTCTGACGATGCTAGACAGCACGGCAGAAGTAACGATAGCTCGCCAGAACCTGAAGGAATTTCTGGTGACAGCGGAGTTGAGTGAGTATATCACGGTGGAAACACCTGATACTCAGGTAAGTGTCCCACATAAGTTACATGAGATAACACTCCAGATGGAGGGGGACAAGCCCAGAAAAGTTAAAGGTCTATTTTGGAAAATTTGTCATCTGGACATGACATCCTATTTGCAGAGCAAGACTGGCCGCCAGCATTCGTCATGGAGTGCCCAATGGGAGAAAAGGTAATTTTTCCAGCATTTTCCGACCTCGTTCCCATACATCTTAAACATGCATATGCGCAGGAGTGGGCGGTTGCCCTAGCTCCAGCATTGTACAAAAATCATGCTGGTTGGGATGAGGATTCAACCCACCACGTGATCCCGTTAAAAGTTTCCCCAAATGCTCAAAGGCAATACCCTATAAAGCAGGAAGCTAAAAAACAAGTCAGGGAGATCCTAGATCAACTTGAATACCAAGGGGTGATAGAAAATTGCACTTCACCTATGAACAACCCTTTGTTTCCTGTATCAAAACCCGATAACACATATCGTCTAGTTTTAGATTACAGACATTTAAACACCTGCACTAAGACATTTGCAGTTCAAAATGCACACAGTGCCGCATTAATGAATAACATTGTGCGACAGAAATATAAAACAACACTTGATATCTCAAATGGATTTTTCTGCCAAAATATAGCGCCTGAAAGCAGGTATCTGACCGCATTCTCAGCGCTGGGGTCCCAACGGCAATTTTGCCGACTCCCCCAAGGGTATAAGAATAGCCCGGGCTTGTTTTCAGCAAGGGTAACAGAGTTACTCCAAAATTTGGATGAAGAAGCATTGTCCTACGTGGATGATATTTATCTGACGGATGATGACTTACCGAGGCACTTCACCAGGGTGAGCACCATTATTATGGGATTCGCCTCTGAGGGCTACAAATTTAACTTTAAAAAATCAAAGATTGCCCACCTCAGTGTCCTGTTTTTAGGATACGAGCTGCCAAGTGAGAGAAAAAGCCTGGCAGCTAACTTTTAGAAAAGTGTGCACTGCTCCAACCTCCAAAATCATTAAAGAATTTACAATCAATTCTGGGATTCCTAAATTTTGGTCAAACATACATTTTGGATTACGCAGAAAGAGTAAAACCTTTCTACGACTTAATAAAACCTGATTTTTCAGTCAGACAATGGACACAGGAACATACAAGTATCCAACGTTCACTACAGGAAGACATGATAGCTTCAAAACACTTACAGACACACGTAAACGCACACAATTTGGTGATCCGAATAATAGCGGGTCAAATGCGGGTACACTTATTTAACTTTCAATGAAGGCGAAACGGTACCAATCGCATACAAATCACACCTGTACACAAACGCAGAGATGCGGTTCACTTCAACAGAAAAAAATCCTGACAGCAGTGCAGACCGCTGTAGCAAGTGAAAGAGCTCTGGCCCAGGGTAAACGCATAATTGTCGTGACCCCAGTACCAGCATTAGAAACTGTTACAAAAGCTAGCATTCCAAATGTGAAAGCCTTACATCCTAGATGGATACAATTGGCTAATTCTCTTATTGCAACGGATGTTGAATACAGATTTGATCCAAGTTTAAAAACACAAGCATTTCTGCAATATGAACAAGAATATCCTCTACCAAATGAAATGTTGCCTCTAGATCAGTATGAATACATTATTTACACTGACGGTTCTGTTCAACCGGCCATAGGGAGTAAGCAAGCTTACAGCGCGGTGTATGCAATCGTTAAAGGTCGCATGCACGATGGAAAGTTCCATCCTAGTAGCACTAAAACGCAATCTCTAGGAGACTGCACTGCTCAGTTGGCAGAATTAAAAGCACTGATATTGGCACTTGTAGATACGGAACACGAATTCCCCACACTAATTGTGTGTGATTCCTTTTACTGTGTACAGTTGTACAATGAATATTTACATCATTGGGAACAAAACGGGTTCAAAGATGCAAAAGGTGGCACAATTAAGCATAAAATGCTATGGGAACAGGTAGTGGAGTTGAGAAATGAACTACCAAGGGCTCACGTGATACATACACTGAGTCATCAGCGTGATGGCGCTCACGTTGAAGGGAATTCATTGGCTGATGAAGCTGCAAAGGGGGCTGTACGCACAGCGTCTGTAGCTGCAATCACTCGTTCAAAAACGAGAATAGACGGCGAGATTATGGTAGCTGTCAATGCTTCGTGCAAAGGCAGCACAGCAGTACCAAAGAAATTTCCACTCAAGTACTCCTACAAGTTAGATGTACAAAACATTCCATATGCTCAGATTCCTGGAGTGGGGGATAGAGTAATACCAAATATTGATCGTAGGCAAGGTTTAATTGAGGCGTCACATGAAGGGAAAGGTTCTGTACATAAGGGACTTAGGGAGACTGTTTCTTTGTTGAAACAACGCTACTGGTGGCCCGTGATGAGAAGGCAGATTAGAGACTATTTCTGGAACTGCGACATCTGCAAGCAGAAGGAAGGGTCCACCGCAACACGTCCAGTACAGATACCATTATTAGACAGCATTAGGTTGTCCGTTCGTGTACGTCCAGCTCAAGTTTCCTCAAGGTTTGGCCTCAGCGCTCGGCTGACGCTCAAACTGTTATAAAAGATTTGCGAGTTTTTATCGGCACATACGCAGTTGGCACGTTACATTCGGACCGTGGTCCGGCGTTTAGCTCTCAGGCTTAAAAAGAGGCCTTGGAAGGAATGGGCGTAGCAGTGCGGTACTCCTCTCCGTACCATCCCGAGGGAAATTCTGTTGTGGAGAAGAAAAACCGGGACTTAAAGCAATCTTTAACAGCTAGGGTATTAGGCAAGGGCGGTAGATGGGTCGATCACCTTTATGGGGTCCAACGAGCGATTAACAATCAGCCAAGAAGCTCTCTAGGGGGTGTCACTCTTACGAGGTCCTATTTGGGACAAGAATGTGGGTACCTGATCTTGATTCTGAAGTCGCAGTGGCGGATGAAAAACCATTTGATATCCATGATCGTTTGGCTGTTTTACAGGATCTAAATGATTCCAGGACACAACAAAGTAACGTGCTCCAGAAACAGGCCGCCACTGAGGAAGTCAAGGCAGTAACAGCAAGACCTGTCTGGATCCCAAAAGTCGGGGATCTGGTCAGAGAAAAGATTGCAGACAAGAAAGAATTCGGGCCATCCTACAGAAAGCCTGTACCGGTCCTAGCAATCCAAGGCACAAGAACTGTACTTCTGTCACCTCTTGCCAGGAAAAAGGAGAAAAGATTTGTCTCAATCGACTTAATCAAACCACACTATGTGGCCGATACTAAACAGTAGGCCTCGTGGACTCCACAGTAGCAGACGTCCTCCTCTCGCTACAATCCAAGAAGTCCAGACAGAAAGACTCATCACGTTTGAAGAGCCACCTGTACGGAATGAAGGACTAAGCAACAATGCTATGGAACTCGTTCCAGTTCAACAAGAAATTCATCTTCAAAATGAAAATCAACTTAACAACCAAGTTGCAATCAGACCGACTACAGACATCTACGTCAACATGCCTCGTCAAGAGCAAAATCCGATTTCAACAAATCCCGATGCAATTCCTACAATTGATCGAACTGCTTCTGGCTATTTCATGAACTTTGATACGTTTTCACTGGACCCAAGTGAGCCGGAAACGACGCCAGCTAAAAAATCACTCAAACAGAAACTCAATGACTTTTTGAACTTTTTTAGAAAGACTTACCTGGTGTCACCTTGGATTGAACTATGGTATATCACTGGGATTTTCTTTTTTCTTTTCTGGCTAGGTTTAATAATAACTTTTAGTATGCTTATTAATGGACGATACCTCCAGCAGAGCTCGACAGCCCAAAGAGTCAATTTGATTTTAAAACCACACCAGTCTTCACATCGTGAACCAAGAGACTTGTCTTCAGTGAACATACCGGACGGTATAGTATGGGACAAGATTGATTATGATATATTCGGTCCGACTGAACTTTTAAAGCTTAAACATGTATTTAAAATTTCTTTAAGTGATATCATTACCTCCAGTACATTTTCTGATGATTGGGACACTGAAACTGTAAATAATTTAATGTCTGATTTAGAAAAAACTGCAGCATTTCCGAACAATGAAATGTTAGAAGGTACTTCAGACTATGATACATTGTACTGTTACCAACATTATGGTCATCATTTCTTGCACAAATCTATAACACCTAGAAATGTATTTGAATACCACCAGTGGGAACACTGCCCAACTCCTCCAAAAGGTATTTTGCAAGCTTTTGCACAGATATTCACATACTTTTCAGGGTTCAACACATCTGACCCAAAGTCATTTTATTACAAAGTGGCAACAACATCAGCACAGAAAATTATGTTGACTAACACCAAACAGATTTACTCTGCTTCCTTTATGGCCCAGTTGTCTACACAGGGTTTCGACCTATGGAAGGACACTATAGATTCAAAATCAATCTGGGGTTCTAGGGACTGGCAAGTCCAGGGAACAGAAGCGCTTTTTAGAGCATGCCTCATTCCACTGCAGATAATATTTCTGAATGAAACTGTGCAACAGACATCCTGTCTTGGACTAGCCAAGAACAAGGAAATGAACACACCGGGGTTTCCAACACCATCACAGATGGGTGGGGGGCAGAATTCAACTACACATGGGGTAGGATTAGATGACATTCTCCGGTACAACAGGTCAGATCCCAATTGGACAGGATGGCTGATTTGGCCCATTGACACGAACACATGTCAACAGAGATTCCTATGTACACCCGAGGGATTTAGTATCCATAGGCCAGATCCTCGCTATGTACAAAGACAACACCCAGGGGTAGTGACATCCTATAGTGTTGGGAAGTTGTGCCTTGATTGGCTAGAAACCTCAACACTCACAGAAGTGAAACATCATTTGACCTTACTCACACCTGATGTAGACCTTAGGGATTTTTTACAAGGCCCAAGGAAAACACGTCAGAAACGTTTCATATATGCTGGCATTTATGCCTACTATAATGAAAACTGGAAAATATCCCAACAGGAGGCCGCAGAAAGAATACGGGAAATGGACAGTATTAACCTAGAGAAGGCATTAGCTGTAGTGGATAATGGGTTAACAACTTTGACCTCCAGGATTTACTCCTTAGGCAACATTGTGTCTTCGGCAATCGATATATTAGAACAAGATCTGGCCTTGTTACAACACGGGCAATCTCAGCTACGTTCTATTATGATGTTAAGCTGAACGCTGCAATCTTTGCGTGCAGGCTACGTGCCCTGGCGTTTTATTAACACCACGTCTCTGTTCTCAGAATACAATCTAACCGATAAACAGACAGAAATGGCACAGAGGGAAGCCAAATATACAATGCTGCGTATTGAGAAACTGGAAAGGTTACCATTCACTGTAGCCGAATCACCATCAACCGAATGGCTAATTCATGGTCAAATCACTCTGCCGGTCAACTACATTTCAGTTTCAATATTGCCTTGAGCAAAGGCAGGCAGGCAAATATGAAAAGATGGGTAAGGGATACATCATGGAAACTTGGGAGTTACCATATAGATATCGATGCCGGAATGGGGATCGTGAAGTGTATCTGAGTGGTACAAACTGCAAGAACGCTTTAAGCGGTTCTCTCATGTGTGAGGATATTTCTCTGCACGGAGCATGTAGTGGTTCGGTAGCGAACTTATCATGTCACATGTCAGAGACCCCAGCGCCCATGACGCCTATCTGGTCACTGTTAACTCCAGGGTTACTTGCTGTATGCAAGTATTGTTTCCACCACTGAACACAGTCAGGGTGGCGCCGTTATGGCCTTCGTTGAATGTTTCCTTTATACAATTTGATACTTTGAGCAGACTGAAAGCCATGCTTTTACAGCAACCTGTGCCCTTACCCTCCGCTCGAGAAATCTTTGAACTTCAAGTTGCAAGGACCTCGACTGAGATACAAGCGCTTATACGTACAAACTGCCCCTTTCATTTCGCAGAAATGGTGGGTCGTATCTTTAACATGTCTGATACGAGCGGTATTGTACACCTATTTAAGACCATAGGGTCAGGACTATAAAGCACCTTTCAGACAGTCCTCGGAGTAATCCCAAATTTTATACACTCCATATTGGGAAGCATCTTTGGAGGTCTCCCGCTTATCCTGTTCCTAATTGCAGGAGTCCTGATTGTAATATTACTGCTACGCAATGGACGGCCCCATTTCCGAGAAAATGGTGAACACGCTCATGGAACGGAAATATCGTGAACGCATGCTGCAGCTTCTGGGCATATCTTGCCTAAGAGAACTGAACGCCTCTTGGTTTCTATCATTTAGACCAGTCTGGGTGGACTGCATCTTACCTGTTCTTCGATGCCTGTTCTGCGGAGAAGAATGCACGTTGGACCTCTGTCTAACGTTTCCATCGGATACGCCACTGGACCTAGATGCTATGCTGGAACCCCTAAAGGCCCATGCTCTGCATTGTCCCCAGCGTATTCCAATTCTGATGAATGCATTCCTTGAGAATCCACAGGTGCTGTTTGCTCCTGCTCGGTTAGGTGGCTCCTCCACAGGCACCGAGGTAACAACTGCCGCACAAGCTGCCGCAGCAACGACTGTTGGCACTGCCGAATTCCATCTATGTGCGATTGACGTTCTCTGTGAAGCGTTGGATTTGTCGTCTGCAGTAGCTAACACCGATGCTGTATCTCCCAGCCAGGACACTTAATCTTGAATTGGCTCATCGCGTCCTGGGAAAGAATTTGGCTTCTCCACTTCGTTTCATAAATAAACAAACAAAATTTGGAACATTTCCTAAATTGACACTTTCGCATGGAAAAGCATGGCCTTCTTCAGCTTATAGTGATGCAACTTTGTAGATGGGACATACTTTGACTTTTTCAAGTGGTAACTAAGAAATCATTTTAAACATTTTTTAAACATTTTTTTTTTATAAAATCCATGTTTTAATCATTTTAAGTGAATAATTTTAAATTGTCCAGATTTTAAGTATGGTCATTGTCATCCAATTCCGAAGTGGAGTGGGTGTTATGTTTCGTATATAGGCCCTAATGTAGACCCGTTCATATATGCCATAATGTAGAAATACTCGTATATGCCCTGTTATGGTCATACTCGTATATGCCCTATTATGGTCATACTCGTATATGCCCTATTATAGTCATGGCTCCTAATATAGACATGATCTTTCACCTACATTAGTTCCTTACAGTACACAACGAGCTCTGAGGGCTGAACGTTATCTAGTCTGTGGTTAGAACACTGCAAGGTCGTTCGAGAACACAGGCCTACAATGTACTCATAAATTATGCATGAGTATTCACCAGCTACATCTCCCGCATAATATGTATGTACAAAGTTCACCCCTGACGTCTTCCTCATGTCTAACAAAGACCAATACAAACCATACTGAGGGACGAGACACTTTAGGGTATAAATACACCACATCTTGCCGCGGTAAGATAGAGGGAACCGAGACTTCCATGCTGATACACTGACCAGAGACGCTGAGGCTCCTGCATGCAGTCGCTCCAGCTGACAGCGGTCTAACACAGCCCTTGCGGGGTGTCCAACTCGAGACCAGGATGGGGTCCCACACTCTCTCTATTCAGGTATGGGGGTTCGACTAAATCCTAGAGGGATTCTTGGCTCTTAGGCTTTTAGACATACACATATGCTAGGTACACTCAGGTACATCTAGTTAGGCATCGTAGGAGAACGCGCACTTGCATAATGCTTTTATATTCATGTATGTATTCATGATTATTGCACTATGGTAGAACTGTTCTATCCTTTCACTTTGGTCGTACTGCTGATAATATATTTCTGTTATTGTCTGCTGATTGCTGCAGCACATATATTTTACACTAGAATAACAACTGTTCAATAAATACTTATTGAAACACCCAGACCGTTTATTCTGTGTAACTCTCTGAGACAAACCGAATAAGTAAGCACGAGTGACTGATCGAAAGGTAGTACATTGTTTCCACGATTCTGAGGAATTTGGGTTGTCATGATCTAAGGTTGCCAGAAACTAATCTCTCCCCGATAAGAGGAGATTCTAGTGGCACTGTGAGCTAGCTAATGCAAATCCGGCTAACATATGCGGTGGGGGTGCACAGAGTCAGTCTAACACCAGGCTCACAGTATATGTTATCCAAACGCGCAGGTCCTGCAGTGGTACTATAGGAACTACATGACAATTAGGGAGCTCTAGCCCACCTTTCTCCAAATCCTCATATAAAGTGCTTAATGCGAATAGGGGGGCTTTTTTTCCCCCAAATAAAAGACGTAAACGTGGGCTCAAGCTTTCTAAAGAAGGGTTCAGTTAAGGCACACGGAATGGCTGAAAATAGAAAATTGAATAACAGGATAACAGACATCTTGATCAGCGAGACACTTCCCATAATAGGTAATGGAAGAGAGTTCCAGCGTGATAATAACTCCTGCACTTTTAATAGCAACGGAGAGAAATTTAAATCGTACAAGTCCGCAATCCGTGGTGAGAACTTAATTCCTAAATATTTTTTGGGTTGAAGATTTGCGCATGAGGCAATATCTGTATGTAGAACATCTGACTTACATCCACATAATATTATTTCTATTTTCTTTTTATTAATTTTATACCCGCCGAGACCTTCATAATGTGCAAACATCTCGAAAACTTTCGCCTGAAACCCCTTATAACAGTCAAGGGGTAACATAATATCGTTGGTGTATAGTTTTAATTTCCCCATAGATTGCAAAAGGGGGTGGATGTCTACATTGTCTTGAATTGCAATGGCAAGTGGCTCGATGAAAAAAGCAAATAAAACAGGAGACAGTAGCATCCTTGTCTTGTCCCTCGCTTAACACTGATTTGACCTACCTCAGCAGTATTAACAACTATGCTGGTTACTGCATTATGGTACATTCTTTGTATCAGCCCCGTGATCTGGGGGAGGGTGGAGCGAATCTGGACAGGGTACGAAATAACGTCTCCCAGACCATGAGGTCAAATGCCTTCTCAGCATCCAGCAAGAGTACTAGGGACGGTATATTCTTGGTCTCAAAGTAATCTAATGATTCAGCTAAGAAGTGTGTGTTTGCCCCTATCTGTCTCCCTGCAATAAAACCATTCTGATCAGAATGAATCAGGTTTGGTGCTATTATGTTGAATCTGTTGGCTAAACGTTTTGTGATAATTTTGTAATCTGAATTCAGTAGTGTAATTGGACGGTGTGAGTTAGGATCCTCACCATCCTTCCCCTTGTTTAAAAAGCTTACCACATTCCCTTTATGAAATGATGCTGGTATCGGGGCCCCCTTAAGCATTGTATTAGCGACCAGTAGCAAGTATTCAAGCAGGTCTTCTGAGAAAGCTTTGAAAAATTCCACCAGAAGACCATCGGGTGCCATTGGGGAGGTTCCTAATAACATCCGCCTGTTCTTCTTTAGAAAAGGGGCGCATAATATTAGCATTCTCGGTCTCAGATAATACCGGGATATGCTGTTCCTGAAGAAACGACTCAAGGGACGCATTATTATTCGACTGTTTTTGTCCGTAAATATGCCTACAATGTTCCAACATTATTTCCCCAATGTTAGCCGCGTCCTCGCTCCGCATTCCGGCAACAGGGCACTTCAATGCATTTATCCGATTACTCGCAGCTTGTTCCCGAACCTGTCATGCAAGGAACCTCCCTGTAAAATTACTTTCCTCATATACCTTCTACCCAGGAGTGCGGTTTAGGGTTTCACATTTTAGATAGTATGCCTCACTTAATGCCCGTTGGCCTGATCAAGCTTTCGTTGATTTAGAGCCGATGGCCTTCTTAGTAAGCTTTCATAGCACTGCTGCACGCTCCGTTCTAAGGTTTGTTTTGTGCTTTGTCTCTTTTAAAATTTTCTTCATCTTTACCTATTCCCAACCCGTGAATATATGCCTTTAGAGAGTTCCAGACAATATGAAGGGGAGCAGTCCCTTGGTTTATTGCCAGAAATGTCTTTATCTCTGTTTTGCAAAATAACACCCAGTTTTCTTCCAGTAAGTACTATTTGTTAAGGAACCAACGCCTAGGATGTATTAAAACTCTCCCTAACTCGGCCTCAAGGACAATCATTGCGTGATCCGAAAATCCGTTAGCTAAGATTCGTTGTTTGCTAGAAATCAGGGTCTTAGAAAAAAGGAAGAAATCTATATGGGAAGAGGTGTGAAATCTGCCCGAAAAGCAGGTATATGCGATTTTAATAGGAAAAGCTTCCCTCCAGGGATCAATTAACCCCAGGGTCTTACTATAATTTTGAATAATTTTAAAGGTTTTTGGTTTTAATTGCCTTTTAAATTTGACCGAGGAATCGATCTTAGGATTTTGCAAGAAGTTATAATCTCCCCCTATAATTACTTCACCTGGAATTTGTATTAGTGATTCGAATAATTCTTCATATGGCACGGTATTATCTTCGACTGGGGCATAAATGCTAGCAAAAGTGAGGCATCTTAACCCTGACCTGCAGGTCACCCAGCACCACCTTCCATTTTTATCATTTTCTAAATTTACCACATCTGATTCAATGTTTTACCCAAAAAGATCACAGTACCCCGAAGCGCTGCCTGGGTAGAGGAAAAGCCTCGGTATACTGCCCAAGACCTAAACATGGAGAATTCCGCTAACTTCTCCACCGGTATATGAGTCTCTTGGATTAGAACTACAGATGGACTTTCCATTTTAATCCAAGTTTAGATGGCCCGCATTTTCTTTTTATTGTTAAGGCTGTTAACATTCCGGGAGACCACCTTAAGAATATGCATCTTATTTGTATGGCACAATATATAACTTGACTATTGAACGTCCCGATATAATAAACATTTTTGAGTTTAAGTAAGCCCTCTAGCTTACAGAGCATGCCCCTTACACTCTGCTGGTTAAAAAAGCACTCGACACAACAGTGATCCCAGACAATAAAACTTATGGTGTCCATTTATCAAGACTTCGCAAAATAGCCTCTCTCCAAATATTCCTGGGTGCATGAGCACAGTTATTCATAGAATACTGATCGTGAAATTGTGTTTGACAGTAGATTGTGAAGTTGGATCTCGTTTTACCCCCTTGCTTCCCATTCCCCCACACCACCACCAAACCCCCCATTATCCCCCAAGCTCCCCCTCCCAAAAGCTGTGGTGAGTGGTTTGCCATCCCACTCACACCTGATAGGCTTATCCCAACCCAAAACTGGCACATTGACCTTGTGCCAGGAGTTATCGGCCTGTCCACCCCATCTCCCACCACCTCGGGACGTGGACAGAAAGAGAGAGAAAGACCCAGAAAAGAACTAGAGGGGGGAAAAAGGAAAAGGGGAAGAAGGCAAAGAATGCACAGGTAATCATAGGGTCAGACTGAAAACTCTGGACTTAGGACTTATAAGATATGTGCTGCAGCAACTCCTGTGCTTCAGGGACGTTACAGAAGATATGTAATCTTCCTTTTACATGCACTTTCAGTTTACTTTGCTGTGCAATCATTGCCTGTGCCCCCTGCTCCTTAAACAAATGTAACATTTTAACTAACTCTTTCCGTCTTTTGGCAGCTGAGGCAGACATATCTGGAAGGATACGGCATAGTGGAACTTCAGGTGAATTAAACTGTCGCTGCTTAACCGCCTTAGATAGAATTTATTCTTTCGCACGGTAATCTCCAAAGTTGACCAATATCGTCCGAGGAAATTTGGAGTTTGAAGGTAAATGTGTCGGCACGCGATGGGCCCTCATGAGAGTCAGATCCCCAGTATAATCCGGGAGGACGTATTTTTTAATAAAGGAGTCGACCCATTGGAGTGTCTGCCGTCAAGTCCCTCTGGAATGCCGAGAATACGAAGATTAGAGCACCGAGAATGATTCACCAACTTATGTTCCATAATGGACTTTTGGCTCTGGAAAGCAGCTACCTTATCCTTCATTATGACAACCTGATTTTCCAACTGTGATATTCTTGCTTCAGCCTCATTTAATCTCTCTGGAATCCGAGCCATAGTATCTTCGATTTTTGTGAGCCGGGCATGTATGACTGCAATCTTCATGGTTTGTGGGGCTTTACGCTCCCGAATGTCCTCCAAAATTAGATTGAGCAGGCTCTTAGCATCCCATTGCAGAGTAAAAGGTGTGGCGACATGGGAGAAACCCTCCTGAAACGGATCAGGCCCAGATTTTGTTTGTGCAGCTGGCGCTTCTGCCCTTCTTATGGCTGCCTGCTCTATAATTCCAGGCACGGATGGTCCCAGGACCCCTGAAAGAGAGACGCCAAAGCCTGCGATGAAGTGTTGCTGTCACCGCTAAAAGGCGTGTCCTCTGTTGGGTATAGAGACTGTGAACCTTCCGGCTGGGCGTTCTCCAACCTATCTATACCAGAAGTTGAGCCAGATTTAGCCTTGGAGAATAGGGGGTATTCTTTAAATTCCTTAGGTTTTACAGCCTCAGCTTCATGTACAGGGTTGGCCTCCTCTAATTCTTCTATGAGTATCTGGTTAGGAGAGGATCCCCCCCAGTGAATCATTGGGGGCAGAGCCAAGGCTTATTTCCAAATCAGCTGAAGCCTCCCCCTGACAGCTTTTCTGAGAGAGTTCTGGGGCTGTCATACTGTTTCTGGATTCTCTGTGGGCATTGCCAGATCTTTCCTCAAAGAAGCAGCACGTTTGCCCGGGCTGCATCCTGTCCCACTCGCTTTTCGACCCTCTGAGCCAGGACAGCAGAATCTAGATAGGTTGCACCAGTAGCTTTAGAGAAGTTTCGCATTTTGAAACTTACTCCAGTTAATTTTACTTTCTGCCTTTCACTCTCCCCTCTCTTCCACTCCTCCTCTCCCCCCTCTGCTTGAAGGTTAATCACGACTCAAGATTTTATAGGGATTTATGTTCTATTTGACGCGATTGTAAGAGTGCAGGAATACAGAGAGCTAGGTACCATATATTGCTGCGCTTGAGACCCCCCCCCCAGCGACCCTTTACCGGTTAACGCCTCAACACTTTGCCAGAACCAGCAGCACAGCACGTGCACTTACCCCTGGGTGAGAAACCTGGTAGTCTGCTGCAATAGAAGGACTCCACATCTTCCTTATGTATCACTAGTCTGCTCCTGGAGGAGAGGAGGGCAGCACAACCTGCTAGAAACGTGTCTCAGCGTCCTCTAACCTATGCCTGTCTCTTGTAGCCCCAGCCTCGAAAGTAGCGTGATCTGCCCTGCTACTACCGGCCAGTGAATAAGTCCTCAGGGAAACACCCAGTCCAAAAGAGTTTTCTCCGCTTGAGCCAAAACAACAAAAAAAAGGGGGGGGGGGGAAACAAAGGGAAGCGAAGGGACAGCTGTTGCACCCGGCAAAGCCTCAAGGAAGTTATTTGGTTTCAGAGCAGTCAAAAAAAAAAAAGGTCAAAACACTTGACTGTAAGTGGGTTAGGCATCAATGTCCTGCTTTCACCCAGCAACGAAGCAACAAAGCAGATGCGGCACAGATCTCTAAGGGCCCATTACAGGGCACAACAATTCCCCAAGTTGCTCTCCGATCTCTGTCGCAGCCATTGCTGGCCGCGCGTGTTTCGTCCTGACATGGTGGGAGGGGAGTGGTTTGCGGCGTGCTCAGCCGATTGCCCGCATTCCCCGCGAGTGAGCGCCGCTATAGAGGTTGTGAGTGGAACCAGGAGATTATCAATGTGCTTAGTATATGTTTTGACTGTGTTTGAGTTTCTAAACCAATATTGCTTCCAGAAGGAAGCTTGGATGTTGCTGCATAAGAATGTCAGGGGTAGTGGATATGACGTTATATGCATTTTCTTCTCAATTACATCACAGTTTTGACCACCTTGCCCTTCCCTTATCTCTATGGTAGCCTCCTGATTGCTGCGGAGAGGCTAGAAGAAGGGCAGGAAGTAGAAACAAAAGAAAATTGACATTACTTAGATACCCCTATTTACTTTCTGATGTAGGTGCTGGGTTTATGAGACTTGAGAGCTGTGTTAGCAAAGGCAATCACAGGTCAAATCAGAGGTAGCAGCAGGTACCCCTGGCTACCTCAGATGATCTCCATGCTTACTCGCTCAACCTCACTTCCTTGCTTCCTCCCTTTAAAAGCCCACATAGTAGGATCTTAGCATATCAATAAGCTGAGCAATAGTCCCTAGCTCTTTAGGTTCAAACGGCAACAAGCAAATATACTTGTTACAAGTATTGTCAATGAATCCCTGGGTCCAAAGTGCCTGGTGAATTGATCTGCACGTCAGAAATGCTAACATTGTGGATGGTCTTATTTCCTGTAATGATAAAGGAGGCAGCAGCGCTTTACCCTTGAAAGTAATACAACTGAGTGGATTTTGTCATTTCCCGCTTGTCATAGGACTCCCACTCAATTCCCTAATGAGCCCCATTTTTGGTCATTAATACCAACTCTAGTCTAAAACTAAGGGCCTGATTAGGGTCTCGGTGGAGGGGTTACTCGTCACAACGGTGACGGATATCCCGTCCGCTGATATTTAACTCCTATTATATCCTATGGGATTTATATTTCGGCGGACGGGATATCCGTCACTGTTGAGACGGAGTAACCCGTCCTCCGAGATCTAAATCAGGCCCTTAAAGTCAGTAAAATACCTCAGAGGGCTGAGAGCCAAGCTGCAGACAACAGATTTTCAACCTTGCACATTGCTCATAAGTTTTGTGCAATTGAGCTGGGTAAAGGTATTACCCATTGTTAAAGCAACTACAGACAATGCGATTTGTGTGGTGTAAATAAGCAATGGGAGTAGAAGGCTAAATGCTGTGTGAAAAATAAATAGAGCACACATTTAAGAAACAAAAACAATTATGGAAAAGGCACACAGCTAATTCAAAAGAGCAGGGAACAGAGCCAAGCAAAAAGCAATTTCATTCTGTGACCTTTCCAGGTAGGACTTCCATTTTCATTAGCCTAGTATGAATTTTAAGTAGACAAGGGGATTACACGGAGAATTCAAAGGAGATTTAATGGCGGCTAGTGGTCTCAAGTTGGAGGGGTCAAAGCCATAAACCAGTCACCAGTTCCTGTTATAGGATCCCATCAAATAATTGAAGATGTGGATTCAGGTTAAGTGTATAGCAGATGTGTACAGCGCTAACCTAAGGCACGGGAACGCCCTTGAGATATTTGTTCAATCGAAGAAATATTCATTGTTGAGTACTGTACATATACATTTTTCAGTTTTCCAATTTAGGGCTCATTTCGAGTTGAACAAAAAGTGTAAAATCGCGCAAAAATGTTTTATGCTCCCAGTGTTCAGTTGGTACCCATTACATCATTATGGCAAAAATAACACTCACTCCCGTTTTTTTTCTTCCAAAAAATTAGATGAACGTCGTGCCTAGAGGAATTTGCAAAGGCAAAACAGTGCGGTATGGCTAATATTGTGTCGAAAATAGTTTACAAATTATATGCGTTTTTATTGCCCCTTCATTACTGCAAAAGAGATAATGATAGACCCGAAATAACCAGGGAGTTTCGCGCCAATCTTACTGGCATACTCGGAGCTCGGCGGTTTCTGCGTGATAAAGGCTCTTAGTTAATTAATAGCTTTCTCCCAAAAAACTATTCTCTTATTTCTGCTAGAGAGCAGAAACGAGGAAGGTACTTCTCAAGAAGAAAGATAAAAATAAAGAGTTTATAGAATGGAGAATAGGAGAACAATGAGAAGAAAGTTATAGGCTGATAATGTATTTTACTGAGCACTTTGCATAACAAAATCGTTCTTGGACAGGACAAGCCGCTGAAGATTAACTCCAACATTGGGAAGCCAGTCCGAGCACCCGAGGCCCTTGTGTGTAATGACAGTGAATCAGTGTCAGGCACGCGGCGCCTTTGTGACCGCTCCATACAACAGAGGAGTCCTCCGAGGTTTCAGTGATCAATAGAAGCATTTATCTGTGACCTGCTTGATTACAGCATCGCAGGTCATCAACCAGTCAGCTGGACGGCCCTGCTGAGTCAAGAAAACAGATTTAATCTTCACCTGCCGCGGGAAGCCAGCACATTTCACGACAGTTTGAAATAAAAAATAATATACAGGAAACCATGCCTGTTCTTGGTAATTCAAAGATTTAATTTGAAATATTTAGTCTATTTTCAACTTTATTTAGTTATTTAGCAGCCTAATTTTTACAACAGGCTAGTAGTGGAACATGGCATCTCGAGCGGGAGGGTGGTTACCAGAAACCCAGGTTTGGAATAACAAAAGGTTTCGAATAACAGAACTGCACACACTATTTGCGAGTATGAGCAGTGAAGAAACGAATTCATGTCCAAAAATACAAAACAAATGACATCTACAAACATACAAAACGCAAAAACAGGCAGACGTACAACGAACGCAAAATAAGTTAAATCTACATATTTACAGGGTGTGAGGGATGTGGGAGGTCACAATTAACCTTTGCATTGCAGTGCGCAAGAGGGTTTGTATGGCAAATTATATATCCTGGATCGAGGGGCGATCTTTCGTGAAAAAAGGAAGACAATTCCAGTGGAGAAGGCCAACAGGGTGTGAGGGCCAGAATCTCGGTGCAGCACAGAGGGCTGTGGGTCACAGCTGAAGCTTCTTGTTGGCCGATTGTAGCTGACTCGTGTGGTTGCAGTAGTTAAGGAAGGGCACAGGAGAGGTAGGCAGGTGTTAAGCCACGAGTAGGTTTGAACTGAAGATGAATGCTAGTGACTTGCATCGGATAGTGTTTTTTGCAGCCCGCCAGCTAGGCTGGTGGAGATAGGAGGAGGAGGTGGGAGTGTGATTGTACTAATTGAAAAGTGTTGCCCTGGGAAAGCTTGTGACCTTGTCCAAATCATTGCCTTTTTAGGTCTAACTTGACAGCCTTAGCTCTTGACAGACCTCATATCAGCAACACAAATACAATACAATATACAGTTATGTTATATATAATATTATATTGTATTATACAACACAATGAAATACAAAGGAAGTAGCTCACGGTCAGTTCCCTTTAGTCATTGATTTCTTTAGGGCAGTCTCCTTCTCCACTAGCTTGTATGCTGGTTCTTATCATTTTGAATCTATCCATGGTATATTGCCCATGTTGACATTTTCATGCATAATTGATGATTGGTAAAATAGTCCCCTGTTCCAAAGGCGATGGAAGCATCCATCTTGTGGATGCTCCGCAGCTCAAAACAGGTGTTAATTAAAGCAACTCCCTTTAAACCCCTGTTCACCTCGTCTTCTCCCTGAGAAGCAACTCCCACTCTGAAACCATTCCCTGAAATCCTACATCATCCACCACTCCTCTTAATACCAAGTTTCTGCTGCCTGCTTCATGCCGGGAGACATGGCTCAGCACACACGATGAGGAAGCCCATATCCTCACTACCCTCCCCCTCTCCATAGGAGACTGCAGGCTCCCAGTGAGACAGCCCCGCCTCTTCTCCATGGTGGTAGAGGCCACTGTGGGAGTGTCGGCAGTACCCCCTCTCTGCAAAAGGTATCCAGAAAATAGAACCGTACCACATGTGCATGCCTTCCACCTTCCCTGCGTGGGTCCTGTACCATGCCGACTGAAAGCACAACACTGCAATTTTATAATTTTACCATATATATGTTTCTTTCTGAAGTGGAATTTATGTCAAAAAGAACTAAGTATCGAAGGGGTTATGTGTCATCCCAGAAGGCCTGGGTCAGGGACCAGCATCTAGATAATACTTTCACAACCAAAATACAGTCAAGTAGGGTTGAACAGCTTCTAATGTTGGCCTGGCATTTACAGTGCACACAGAGCAAGTGAGTAGATATCAATCTTTTAGATCACTAGGCTAGCATGGTGAAGGAGGTATGTTAGCCTACAATTACACCAGTGAAACAAGAAAGGACATCATATCACCAACGCTGGCATCAAAAGGATAATCACATTCGAGTCATACCGCACAGCTGGAGAAAGGTTTCCTCCCAGGCCATGCAGAACTATCTTACTGACATTAAACCTGTTGGTATTGATTAATGGACAGAAACTATGCTCTATGCTCCCATCGTCACTAGCCATGTGCCTGTATGTATGCATGTTTGTGGTATTTCTATAGCGCAAGCGTAGCCATAAGGCAGTGGAGCGCTGTCGGATACATTAGGCTGGGGCCCCTGCTACAGTCCTCCTTGTACCCCATCACCATGGTTGTTAATGTATTGTTTTTACCTATCAAGCAACAGACACTTTAGAGTCTCCAACCAGTAGCTCTCCAGCTACTGTAGCTCTCCAGCTACCTATGAGTAGCTCAGCTGTGTGCAGCCCAGCTTATTAAATGAGAAAGCTTTTGCTTGGTTGAATTAACATACATATAACAACATTGAGATTATACAACACTAATAATATTAGTAGCTCTCAATGCCTTTCATTGAAATTAAGTAGCTCTCAGTACAGAAAAGGTTGGAGACCCTTGGTGCCGCCCGCTCGAGCTATTAAGCTAAGTCCGCAGGAGGAGGAGAAAGCAGGACTGGATGGGCCCTGCCATTCATGGGACATTATGCGGCCCATTCAAGGTGTGAGTGAACAGAAGTCCATCTGTAAAGTGAGAGCATATCAGAGCATGCGCAAGCAACTGGATTAGTTTAACCTTTCTGCTGATGTCAGTCATATGTGCTTGTGTAGGGCCTCTGGCCCTGTGTACTGGGGAGCAGAGAAATCTTGAAGGTTACTGAAGGTCTTTGCGTATGGGGTGTGCCTGGTATCATGGGAGTAGGAGCCCCTATCTTGAAGCTCAAGGCCTTTATGGCACATGGCTGACTTCCCCCAGCCACCTGCCACCCCTCCAACCAGTGGTGTAGCAAGGGTGCTATGGACACTAATGGAAGTAAGGAAAATGAACCCCTCTCTCCAGAATGATAGTAAAAAGCAGCCATCATTTGGGGGCAAAGGGCTTATCATGCCTCTGGCCCCAGGGCCACTATGCCTGCTACCTAAGTGATAGCAACACCCCAGCCCCAGACCATATGGCCTCATGGTAACTGTAAGGTGTTTTCCTATAGCACACATACTGCAATCACATTGAAAATATCGGGATGACATAAAGATGTCAGAGCTTACATATGGGCTCAAATCTGGCCGCTGAAAGTTCATAAGCAAACCTCTGAATACCAATTTGATAGTAACAGAACACACACACATGCACACATGCGCGCACACACACCACACACACATCCACCCTCCCCACACCCTTCCCAACATAACTTCCCATTTTAGGACTCACAGTGTTATTTATATCATCATTAAACTCAACTTAAAAGCCAGGAAATTGATGGCAGATAGAAACTCCAGACCAGCGGAAGTTGTCACAAATCAGGTGCCACTAGGCTACTGTGCACACCTAGCCCTTCACTGATTTCCCTAGAGTACTTATATCCAGATTTTATTTGGAGCCACTTTTCAGGACAGGTTTTACGAACTTTGGCTGTTCAGCCACCACACAAGGGAGAGGCCCCTGCTGGTGGCTTAGCTGTATGGGTGAGAATGCTTTAAATCGCAGAGTTAGGAAGCTTTGTATGAACTCGCCTGACCTACTTGGCCTTTCATTCTCTAAGGGCAACCAGCATGGTTATATTTTTAATGTGTATAATAGAACATTAGGACAGAGCAAGGCATCTGCTACTCTCACTACACATGAGCATTTTATAGGTAACTTACCACCAGGTGAGCTATTAATAGTAGCTAGTGGTTTTTACATAATTTTCACCCCCCTTGATAATTCAGAAGCTGGCTTAACCAACGAAGAAGATACAGCATGGCATATTCCACAGCTACATCTTTACCAAGTCAAAAGACGTTCTGTCCTATCTAACCAATTACTGGGTTTGACCCAGAGTTTGGGCCTTAAAGGCTGCAATGGCCAATCCATGTCTGAACAAGGTGGTGCTCATACCTTCAAAGAGGCTAAATCAATCTAGCAGAATCATTGATATATTACTATCCCTCCAGTCGTGGCCATTTAAAGAGGATATGATAGTCATGGAATGGGAGGACAGTGATCACAACTCTCTGAAACTTAATCTAAAAGTGTTTATGATCTCTAATCCAAAGGCTATTAAAACTAGGCTCCTGGTTAATGTCAATCTTACAAATAATAAAAAGGCATTAAAATGGGAGTATGTATCTGGATGTCCCAATTTAATGAAACAGGTTTATACCAAGCCAGTTGACACACTTGAAATCCTGAGCAACTCAGCTCCTCAAGGAGCAGATCCCAATTTTATGCTCGCACACCACGAGGATCCGTTCACCACCCTGTGAGACCTGCTATCTAGAGAGCCTAAAAGCTCAAATAAAAAGGCCGCCCAACAGCCATGGTTTAGTGACCAGTGCAGGCTTGAAAATGCCGCTTTAGTGAGGTGCATAAATGCCAGAAATCATGGAGAAATCCCCATGGAATGGAGGAAGTATAGAGAGGAGCTGGCCCACGCAAAAGTAAATTGGGAGAAGGAGATTTGGAGTGACCTTGTGAATGCAGCCAAGCTAGGCGACTCCAAGACTTTCTGGGGTATAATCGCACATGGTAGCCATCATGATGTTTCAGCAGTGGACTACCATATCCAACTTCAGGTGTGGGCAGAGCATTTTGAGATGCTACATTCAGAAAGGGGAGCCATTCAAAGTGAGGCTACAAATCAGGGGCCTGTACACTGAAACAAACAACTAGTACCTCTCAACTTATCTATCCAGCAGTCCTTCAAGACTTTAAAGACCATAGTTCCAGAGAAGGATCCTGGTCCGGATTTTTTCCCAGCTGACATATATGCAGCTGAGCCATGCATATGTGGCCCTTATCTCAATCTCTTTCCAGCACAATTTTGGATGGTGGTCCCATACCAAAATCTTGGCAGTGTGCTGAGATCGGCCCTATATATAAGAAGGGCTGGCTGGACGATCTCTGCAACTATAGACCCATCAGTCCAATTGATGGACTACAGAAGTAATTCTGTTGGCAACTTTTGGGGAACCTTTCTGAATGGGTTGCAGAGAACCATATTTTAATACACCTCGAAGTGGTGTTCTTATAAAAAACCAGCACAATTAACCAGCTGTTCTGTTTTTGTATCATTTACTGGAAAACTGTTGTACTGGGGAAGGACCACTTGTACGTGGTCTTTGTTGATTTAAAATCAGCATTCGATATGATTCCCCGCCGCAGGTTATGGGAGATCTTGGGCCTCATGGGGGTCCCTGAAAATATCCTAACGATATTAATTAGACTCCCTGAAGTCAAATATGCACATGTCAGGTATGAGAACAATGGGGAGCTATCCAATTCTTTTAAAATCGAGAAGGGAGTCGGATAGGGCTGTGTTTTGGCCCCAGTCCTCTTTACTCTATACATTAATGATTTAACCCAGTTCTTAGAATTCCCCGGTAATGATGCTCTAAAAAATAGGTGCTACTTAAATTCCCACGCTTCTGTTCATGGACAATACTCCCCTTATCTCTAAAACTCCTGCAGGGCTTCAGGCTATACTAGAACATTTTTTTAGTATTCTGTGCTGATAGGGCTTGAGCTCAATGTTATCAAAACCAAGTTTATGGCACTAAACTCATATAAAGCTGTGAGAACTAGCATTACAGTGCAGAACATACTGCTTGAGGAACTACAAGATCTTGTTTATTTTGGGGAGAGACTGTCACACAAATTTAGCTGGATGCCACACATAAGTAAGAGCATACTAAAGCTACAGCAGGAAACAGGGCCCGTCCTTAAACTAACAAAGAGAATTAAATCCAGAATATTCTCCCCAGATGTTGAAATTTATATTTGTAAAGCTAAAAATTCAGCCCTTTACAGTTTGGAACGGAGGGGTCATGTAAAAGATAATGGACTCAGTATGGTGAAAAATAGGTTCTTTAGGTCCCTACAAAACCTTCCGCAGAGTACTTCCCGCCTTCCGTTGCTATTGCAGGAAGTGACCCACTTGGGGTCACCCGGGTCAGTAGTAGACCACCTCTCAGCCTTCCATACCAAATGAAGAGTCGGAGGGCCATGGAGAATATACACCAATAACTGTTTATTTGTATACACTCAGTGCGGAGCCCCGTCTGCACAGTCTCTAGGAGTGGTACAGAGGGAACTGAAGATCAGCAAGCATAGAGATACATTATGTACATTTCATGATTAGTTCAAAACACCCCCATAGTGGAATTTTCCAGGCAGATGCAGCTGGACAGTAAAATACCAAAAAAAAGCTTTTGCTCTCGAAACTCAGCACAGTCCAAGGCCGTTGCACCCGGTACTGCGATAAGGCTACCAGACAAGTGGGAGAGGGCCTCTATCTAGTGGGAAAGCTATGCGCTGGCATTAACAATTCTTCATTGCAGAAACAAAACTCAGCAAAGGGCATTTCTCAGAAATAGCAAAGATTAGTTTTGATTGTCTTTAAAATGGCGTCTGAACATAAAATGGTGCAGCAAATGCTAACTTATACAAGGCACTGCGTAAGCATTAACGGGCCTAATCTAACAGACCCTCCTTTTAGCATGAGCTAAAAAACATTTTCTAGTAAATAAAAAATGTAAATAGAACAGACAGCATTATCACAATAGGATCAATACGCCAGCAATTGTTAGAACATCAAAATTCAGAAACATATTAGGATAAAATTATTGGCACTACTTACAATCAACATTAGAAAATGGTTCAGCAAGAAGGGAAGAATCCTCGAATATCCCCTCATCAATATTCATCAGTTCATCAATATCAGCCTGCATGATCATGGCAGCATTTGTAGCATGGGCTGATATCTTCTCTTTGGACATAAAAACAGTAGCACAATAGGAACAACAAGAGGGGTGACATTGTATGAGGACACAACAGAGTACTAATATCACAATAAGGTAAATCAGTTGTTGAAGTATCCAACACCAATTGCCAAAAAGAGACCAATTCCAGTTCCCACTTTTCATTCCCTGCACATTGTCGATAATATCCATAATATGTTGCGTTATATTCTTCTCCCAATTTTTTATACCGACAACGCACTGGTTGCCGACCACATTGCATACACCACCACTCTTTGCCAAGATAAAATCCACTGCATATCTAGTCTGTTCTGACTACACCTGCATACTTTCCAACTGGGTAGTGATATTGAGCAAAGCTGCTACTGTGGTATTGGAGAGAATTTGTAGCTTACATTCAAAGTATTCCCTAGCTTTCTCACCCCTGGCCATGGCAGTACCACCCGATGTAAATATGGAAGAAAGGATGTATCCAAACGTAATTCCATTACTATAGCTATTTACTTCTAAAACTGTAACCCCTTCACAGAATTCCTTCGTTAAAGTTCTATTTACCCACCTCGTTTTGGGTCGAGCATATTTGCATGAAACACCCAATGGCAACACCATCCGAAGAGCTACATCATCAGTACCATTGTGAACATTGGAATAAGACCCATTGGACAGAAAGAAGAACCCTGGGTGTGCATATATTGGTCCCTCATAATTCACTACAGAGTATCTAGAGTTCATTCCCAAAGTGCTCAAATCATATTTATTCACCAAGGGGACCGTATGTCTAAACAATATTATCCCAGAACAATTAATGTACAGTGAAGTGTCCGTACTATTTATTATGGGGCAACAAGCAGGATAATAACCAGCCTCCCGGGGTACTGTCAACTCCTTGTAATGCCAAACCACCAATGTTATATTCTGCACTTCCATATAAAAATTATCACAATATGTATTATTATCACAACTTCGGTAACCCATTCCTTGTGGCTTTTTATGGTACAGACATCGTCCAGGATAACCAAATCCAAACAATCACCTTACTTCTGCAAACTGGGGTGGTTGGGTGTACGTATAATTCACAAGTGACAAAGGGTACACCGTCCAAAGGCTAGTGACAGATCTGGTGGGATAACAAGCGGTCCCTTTCCCAAAGAACCTCTTATGCGTCTCCACAAACACATTACTCGGGACAGCCCTTTTATTACGTCTCGGTAAAATTGTTTTGCCCGTACTACATGTGGGTACACTGTATGCATGTTCGAAAAACCACAACACCCCACATAGTATTATTATCACCAGTATCAAGAAAGCAACACATGTTATTTTACTCCTTTTCGACCAAATCACATTATGTTGTACCATAACAATTGGCTGTTCCTCCTCGGTAACCCTCCTGCCAAAAGGATGCATAGTGAATTTAAAAGAGGAAAATGCGAGAAAATATAAAAGTTGCCAGTGTCCGTCAGAGCCTCACTGGCACAGGCTCCTATTGTCCATCAATCAGTTGGCGTTCTTGAGCACCGGCGGTGGAGTTTGCTCTGTCCTAAGCTCTTCTCCTAATCTATCCCACGTCGATAAAGGTGGTATACTTTCAGAGTATACTTTTTCCCTACCTAATGTTCGAACAACAAAACAAAACAAATGCAGAATTTTCACTTGCTTCAATTCCTCGTTGGTACTGCTACTCAGTACTACCTATCTTGTACAGTCCATCCCTAATTTTCTTTCTCCTTAGATTCAGTGGCTTGCAGCCGAAGACGCAAATTGTACCTGGCAGCCCCAGGCACTGTGTGATCACTGAACAGAGGCTCCTGGATAGCTCGTATTTCTGGTGGGACAGCCTCGTTCAGAAAGTTGTCCTTCTCCTTCTCTGTTTGTGTCCAGATTAGTTGTGGATCGCTAAATGGGACAAATCTGGGCACTTTTTGACATTCAATGTCTCCGATTCCCTTCTTGACCCACTGGTCATACAGCAGCAGCAAAGGTACCCTCTGGCAATGGGTGGCGTGCACCCAGTTCTTTTGACTAGCAACCTTTACAGCCGTCCGCATCACTAACAGAACTTGCACAGGACCTTTCCATCGGGGCTCCAAACTTTTCTTCCTCTGACAATTCTTTATCAGAACAAAGTCCCCAGGTTGGATGTTGTGGCCAAGTCCCTCTGGTGTAGGAGGTAGGGAGTTGTGCACCTGTTGATGAATAGAATGTAAACTTTCTGTCAATTTTCCAAGATAATCAAGCAATACAGGATATTCAATATCGGAGTATTTACGAGGACTTGGGACACCCCAGACATTTGCTGGACGTCCAAACACAACCTCATAAGGTGATAAACCAATTCTAGAATGTGCTGTAGTTATAGTTGACAAAAGAGCTAATGGTAGAGCATCTGGCCATTTCAACCCTGTCGTCTCTTCTATTTTTGCCAATTTCAGTTTGAGAGTACCATTGTACTTCTCAACCAAACCCGCCGACTGCGGATGATTGGCAGCATGAAATTTCTGTTTGATGCGCAAGACTTCACACACTAATCTAATCACTTTTCTATTAAAATGAGATCCGTTATCACTCCAGATAATTCGGGGCATACGAAAACGAGGAAAATACTCTTTGAGGAGTACCTTCGCCGTTGTGGTGGCTGTATTGTCTTTAATAGGGTACGCCTCAACACATTTACTGAACGTGCATATAACCACTAGGACATACTTGAGATTATTGCAACGTTCCAACTCAATAAAGTCCATTTGGAGTAGGGATACCTTTCCCTGGATTGTGCATCATGCAAATCATACAATTTTTAACTAAATGTGTAGCCGTTCTAGAAATATTATCATTGCACCAAACCAGGGCCAATAATTTACAAATGCCTTTTGCACTAATATGAGCCGGACCATGAGCCATAGTAACCACAGGGAGTACATATGCATGAGGTAACATCCATTTTAGTTCTCCAGACTTGTCAATCCAACACCCTTTGTCATTTAACTGTGCTGTACTTTCCTGCCATATCGCTAGTTCTTCTACCGTTGCCTCACTTTGTATCTCTTTCACACTCTCAACCGTATTTTCAAACATAGTGTTCTCAGGAACCCATCTAGCTGGACCTGCAACAAACATCCTCTTCATCTTGCTTCGAACAGTTTCCTTTGCTGTCTGATCTGCAAACGCATTCCCTATACCTACATCATCTGTCACCTTTCTCTGGGTGCTGCACTTGATAATTGCCAACTTCTTGGGGAGTGCTAAAGCAGATAATAATCGCAGTATAAGATGTCCGTGTTGGATCTTGGTGCCATGAGAAGTAAGGAACCCCCTCTCTGCCCACAATCGTCCAAAATTATGTGCAACCCCGAATGCGTATTGGCTGTCTGTGTAGATATTGACAACCAAACCCTCGCTCAGTTCACAAGCTCGTATAAGAGCCACGAGTTCTGCCGCCTGAGCGGACTGATAAGGGACTTGTGATGTTTCCACCACCGTGCGCAAACTAGTAATAGCATAAGCTGCAGTAGTTGTGCCATCTGGTAATTTAAAACAAGAGCCATCAACATATAGTTCTCCTTGGGGGTCAGATAAGGGAACATCAGTTAGATCTACCCATCCTTTCATCTCTTCCTCTGTTCGGAGAATACAGTCATGCTTGTCAACTGCATTGCTTTTGGAAGGGAGGGGTAGTAACGTGGCTGGATTCAGAGTGGCACATCCTTTAATTGTAATATGCTTAGCAAACAATGTTGGTTCATAACCAGTAAGACATGCACTGGTGAGGTGCTGTAACCTTGTTTTGTTCAAAAGTGTATCCACAGCATGAGGTACCATAACTGTGAGATCAGTATCAAGTACAAGTCCAGCCGATTGTCTGATCGAAGTGGCCACAGCCGCGACAGCTCGCAGACAGCGTGGGAGGGCTCTTGCGACAGGGTCAAGCACAGCAGAAAAAATAAGCGCAAGGTCTCTGTCTATCACCAAATCTTTGAGTTAAGACAGAGAGGGCACAGCCAGCCATGCTGTGGACGTAAAGCACAAAAGGTTTCTTATAATCAGGCGTGCCTAGCACTGGAGCAGAGTAAAGCACAGTTTTTAGTTGTTCAAAAGAATGCTGACATTCAGGCATCCAAGGCAAAGGCTCATGCACTTCTTTCATTGTTAATGCAAGCAAAGGTTGGATTAATAGAGATTAATTAGGGATCCACTGGCGACAGTAGGAAGTAATGCCTATAAAAGCACGCACATCTTTTTGAGTTTTCAGAAGGGGCATTTTAATAATGGTACTAATGCGTTCTGGCGTTAACCTTCTATCTCCTCCTTCGACAGTAGGTGACCTAAATAGGTGTCCTTCTGTCGACAATACTGAAACTTCGAAAGGGATCCCTTGTGTCCATGATGGGCCAAATGTAATAATAATTTCACCGTACTATCCTTACAATCCTGTTCCGTGTCAGAAGCAATTACCAAATCATGGACATATTGAACCAATACATTACCTGGAGAAAGTGATAGTGAATCCAACTGACCTTTCAATGCTTGACTATGAATACTAGGACTTTCAGTATAGCCTTGAGGAGCGCGACAGAAGCGAAAGCTTTTGCCAGCTAGTGTAAACCCAAACAAATACCGGCTATCTGGGTGGATAGGAATACTAAAGAATGCATTCTTCAAATCAATAACAGAGAAGAACTTAGCGGTAGATGAAATCATTGTCAAAAGTGTAGTGATGTCAGGAACCACTGGGAATTGCGGGACTACTATTTTATTAACTTCTCGCAAATCAATCACAAAGCGATATACCTCATCATCTTTATCAGAGGAACCTGAAAGCGTCCTTTTCAGGATAGGAAGAATAGAACTATTACATACATTACCTGTAATCTCCTCAACAACTCCTTTACGTATTAAATCCTGAACTATTTAAAGAAGGGCTAGTTCTCCTGCCTGTGGTATTTTATACTGGGGAATGCGGGGCAATACGGCATTGTCCTTAACCTGTATGGAAACTGGGGGTATATGCAATAGACCCATATCGGTATCACCAGTGGCCCACAACGTGGGGGGTACTTGATCAAATTCAGGTGAAAGGGGGGCATCTTTAGATAGACACTGTCTAGTAACTACGTCTGGGCCCATTGTAATATAAACACCGTCTGGGGAACAGTAAATAGTAGCATGCAATTTCTTTAGTAAGTTCAAACCCATCAAATTCTCACCACAATTAGATGTTAAAAGAAATGAAGATTCCACAGTAAATGGACCAATGGTAAAAGTAAGGGGGCGTGAAATAGGGCTTATAACCGGTACTCCTGAAAAACCCACTGAAACATTATTCTGTCCAGACAGGGGCGCCCCAGGGACCAGGTGTTGGGCAATAAAGCTTTTTGTGGCACCCGTATCAACCAGGAACTCCTTAGGAGATCCTTGCAGATCTACCTTGACATAAGGGCCACGTTGATCTACAGGTATCTGAACTGGTCCCGTACCCTGTTCCTGGCTGTCCTAGCTGTAGGATATCCCTGTGACATCATCTATATCATAATCATCATTGTAGTACTGCCTGTCTCTAGCGTCAAAATAATTGTCAGAATGATCTACAGGGGCAGAAGAACGCTGCAGCCTATTGGTCCCATGCCCCCTGTTTCCGGAACCTCGCCCACGAGTGGACAAGACTTTTTGTAAAAGAACGGGGCACTGGCTGCGCCAGTGACCTTACTCCTTACAATACGCACACTGATTCTGCCCCAAAGGTGTAACTGGCGGCTGTCTAGTACGAGAAAGCTGTTGTTGGGGTCCCCGTCCCCTGGTGTTACCTCGATATGCTTGTTGCAATAATACCTTGGTCTTCAAATCTTTATGCTTTTTATCATTTCTGTCTATCTCTTCATTATCCCTATGCTCGTAATATTGGGCCATATTTAAGATCACAGAGGGAGAAGACGTAGACCAAGTGCTCTCAGATGCCTGAAGTCTGTACATTATTTCGGGGAGGAGATTAATGACAAACCTATCAACAAATAAACAAACTTCTCCTTCTGTAGACATTTCCTGCCCATTGTAATCCAAAAACTTTTCCTCAAACCTAGTGAAGAAATCAGACACACTCTCGTCTTTCTTCTGCCGACAGGCAGTCAGTCTATCCCAACTAACTTTCTTAGGCGGAATAAGAGTATGCATGTATTGTATTATACGTCCGGGCAAAGCAAGTAACTCGGTGCATGGTTTATCTCCTGAATTCCTATCTCTGTCCCAACCTTTAATCGCGTCCCACGTACCACCTAACTCAGCAATGTGATCTTGGGTATGTACTTGCCGCCAAATATAGACAGGGACTAGAAAACCAAAAAACATCTCAATGTCAGCAAGGGTCATTACAGTAGAGGAAGCAGCCTCCGTCAATTCTTTATAGTAAGCAGTAGGATTTTTCCTAGGGTCGGTTAACATAGCTTTGAGGGCCAGAACCTCACTTCTCTTCCATGGACGATAAACCCATTGTTCCTGAAAGCGAGCAGGCACAGCCTGTGTGGTAACCGTCCCATGCTGATCTGTTATTGCAGGAATTTCCATATGGTAAATTGGGTGAACTTCTCGCATTGGAAATTGAGTTATTTTGGTGGGGCTCCTATCATGCAATCTATCTCTATAAGTCAACAGTGTGGAGATGTTTCTATACAAGAGGGTTGGCTCCAAACTATGTACATAAGCACCTTCATTAATATCAAATAATATTCTGGGTGCTTCCGTTTCAATGTGTATGTGACAAAGATCAATCAAGGTGGAGGACAAATGTTTGAGAGCATGTTGTTGCAGAAAAGGTTCATACTCTCGCATTACCTGCCAAACATCTGTAAGACAATAAATTGGATTACGAGCCCATCTTATCGCCTCGTCCGCTACATCATTTTTCTCTCTCTCCCACCCCGGATCGCGTTAGTGGACCTGACCGTTCTCTGAGTCCAGTGAGATTTCTATCTCCCGAGCCGCGCACTGGTGTGTCAGTAATTAAGGCTGATGGTGGTTGAATTACTGGGGCAGGAGTGGTAGGTATTGCAACAGTTAAAGAGTGTAATGGAAGAGGAGGAGCAGGGGGCACACTAACTGGAGCAGTAGGTGTAACAGCTGTAGGGGCAGATGTACCCAGCGCCTGTTGTTGCTGATGGGGAACAATGGGATAAACCCTTTCCGGGACATATGGAGGCGGGGGTCGAGTATCTAACAAAGCATCCATCAAAGTATCCTCATCCTCCTTAGCCACATAAGATTTATCAATGTGCAACCGAAATCTCCTATCTTCACGTTCTATTCCTGCCTCCTGCTTTTCTTTATCATAAGCTACGGCCTTTTGTGTAAGTGTTTGCATCTTTCTACTACGTCTTTCAAATGACTGCTCCTGTAGAAATCCTATCTTTTGTTTATCAAAAGAACCTGTCAAAAGCCACTGTAACTCAACGTTGTCCCTCGAATATTTGTGCCACAATGTACTAAACATAATAGGGCCAAGGCCATGTTTCACAAACATATCATAATTAGGACTGCCCTCAGGAGGTGCAGGTTGGGATTCGGCCAACTGTGCATCAGTAGAACAACAATCACAAACCAAACTCCGAAGCTTACTAAAACCAGGCATTACAAAGGAATAAAAAACAAATCGTTATTTTACCTGGCAAAGTATTTGCAAACACTTTTTACCAAAACATTCCAAATACCAAAACAAAACCAAATCACAGTGGTACCACATCCACATAGAACCAAAACAGACTCACCTGATATCCGAAGTACAAAGAAACCAGTTCTCCACTGCCGACTCTTCGGACCAAACAGTCAGATCAGGGTTCGCCATTGAGGACCCCAGTCGGGATGACCACTGGGCGAGGCACCCTCCGGTGGGATAGAGGCAGCATCTGCGAGTAACAGAAACTCTTCGTGCAGGGATCCCTGAGCCGTCAGTCCGACCTGATGATGTCCTCATCCTCTTCTCCGTCCACGGAAAGGGGATGGGTCAATAACCCGAAGGAGTCCCTGTTCAGGCGCCAACTGAAGGAAGTGACCCACTTAGGGTCACCCGGGTCACTAGTAGACCACCTCTCAGCCTTCCATACCAAATGAAGAGTCGGAGGGACAGTGGAGAATATACACCAATAACTGTTTATTTGTATACACTCAGAGCGGAGCCCCATCTGCACAGTCTCTAGGAGTGGTACAGAGGGAACTTAAGATCAGCAAGCATAGAGATACATTATGTACATTTCATGATTAGTTAAAAATACGCCCATAATGGAATTTTCCAGGCAGATGCAGCTGGCAGTAAAATACCAAAAAAAAGCTTTTGCTCTCGAAACTCAGCACAGTCCAAGGCCGTTGCACCCAGTACAGCAATAAGGCTACCAGACACGTAGGCGAGGGCCTCTATCTAGTGGGAAAGCTATGCGCTGGCATTAACAATTCTTCATTGCAGAAACAAAACTCAGCAAAGGGCATTTCTCAGAAATAGCAAAGATTAGTTTCGATTGTCTTTAAAAAGGCGTCTGAACATAAAATGGTGCAGCGAATGCTAACTTATATAAGGCACTGCGTAAGCATTAATGGGCCTAATCTAACACTATCAGACAACGGAGTGAACCCGATCTCTTTTAGCCTGAAGTTGAGACCCTTATTGTACCAGCATAGACTTTTGTCTACTAGGGAACTAGAAGCTTATAGGCTCTCACTAAAGGAATTATTAAGCTCCCATTGACATCTAAGAATTCCTTCGCGGGCCTATACTAAAGATATACTACACATTTTAGACCTCCATCTCCTCTGGGATTCACTAGAGGACGCCTGTACAATGCCCAAACAATCGATCAAAGGAAGGTTAAGGGAGTACTTATGGAGAGAGGAATTAAAGAGCTGTAAGACGGGCAGCTTGGCTGACAGTTTTCTAAATCACAAAAATACCCCTGCATATGAAACATCTTTTGACCCTATCTCAGGACTTTTATGCAAACAGCTGTACTTAAAATGCAGATACTGGACTCTATTTATTTATAGATTCACTGCTAACTGGGGAAAAACACCTGCTCGAACACTTTATGCCCATCATGTAAGTTGGAGTCTGAAACTTTGCGCCACTTTTTTTCTCTTTTGTAGTGCTTATACAACACCACTCAAGAAGTGGATTAAACCTGTGTGCCAACTGCTAGGATTCATACAACCTGAAGTTGTACTAAGAATCTTGAGCTCTGATACCAGAGGTGTCATTGTTATCAGTGTTTCCAATTCTTACACCCTGCATGGCTCTTTCGCAAAAGAGACCTTGCCAGTGTCGGAGGCAGCTCCTTTGGAAGCAATTGACATTGTGGTGGGTGCTCTTTAACAGTCTTATGCTCATTGTAATTTGTTTTGATCCGCATATTTTCCATAGTTAGGCTCCCCTATGGCTACTTACCTGTTATAGCTGCTGAAGGCACTGATCTGCTCACTTTACTGAATTTGCATCCAATGCACTTTATTCTAGACCTTTTTAATTGCTATTTTGTGTGTGGCCCGATATTATACGAAGTATAACCTTTTCAAGAAATTGCGTATCTTACCTGTTTTATGGATGCACTGCACTTTGCTATTTTGCACACCATACTGAAATACTGATTAGTGTCCTTTTTTCTAGCTTTTTCTAATATTTTATGAGTGATCTAATATCTGTGAAATTTCAATCATTTTCAAGACACTGTATGTTTTACTTGTTCTATGGCCCATGAATCCGAAATAAACAGACTTTGAGCCACTGACAAACTCTGCTGGAGAGGGATCAGAGTTTGCCTAGTGGCAGTTTTGACTCATCTAAAGTAGCACAGAGGGTTAACAAGCCTGCTGCAAAGAACGAGCACCATGCAGATATTGCATTTTATGTGGATAGCTCAGTGGATTACTGCTTTTGTCATAGAGATCCTTTTGTTACTTGCAGGTCATAAGTTTGTAATATAGCACAGTGAGCTATGAACTGCCATTAGAGTTGCAAGCAAACTGCATGAGACAGGTTAGAGAGTTATGTTTTTTCCCAGTCTTTCATTATCCTATTGTTGCTAAAAAGGGTTTGTTTGAGTAGAAATAAATTATTATTAATAAAGCCAACCCTAACCTCTGTGTTATGTTTTGAATCCTGAGTTTGGGCTTCTCCAGACCAACCACTCTTAAAAAATGCCTACCAGTATGGAAGACATTTGAATCCTACACCTTGCAGTCACCTTTGTCTTATGTAGCATATTCAATACACTAATTTACACACATATGATTCATTGCCTCTGTATAAGGGTGTGATTTAAAGCTTTCCAATAACCTACTCTGGTATGAGAGGCGCTGTAAAACAAATGAAATACCTGTCAGAGAGGGGCTATGGAGAGATTAGGGGCACTTTTAAGGAGTGATAGTGAGGGAATCTGTGGTGGAGGAAGTTGTGGGGTGCGTATAAAAATGTTGTTGCACCGGGCGCCATCAGCACTGAAGCTGACCCTGCCCTGACGCTTAATGGGGTGGAGAATGCTAACATCTCTCGAAATGATATTGCATCGTGTGCTCAGCTTCTTGGCTGTGCTTAACAGTAAATATGTGCAGTTATGCTATAATTATGCTTGACATCTTATTTTTTGTGTACTCTGTAAAAATGTCTGTGGGTATGATTAGGTATCCTCGTGTACTAAAAGGTCACCATTTACTATGTTTTAAAAGCTAATACAAAATATATAATTAAAAATGTGTTTCATAATGCAACATTTTTGCTATTTTTCGCACATTTTCTTGGAGGAAAACCCCACCAAGATTCCCTTGTAGCGATCAGTCTTGCTCAAGCTACAGGGGATGGTCTGACAGCATTTGGCAGGGCTGCTTTGAGTTCCCAGTCTGGTCCTTTTTTCAAAACATCTTCATGAGATACCTATACATGGAATGAAGTTAAATGGGAATCAATTACATAGTCAAAATGTATCCTGAAAATCAGGCTTGGTGCACCCTTTCTAAAACCTCTACTTCATTTAGTAATACTGAGGAATGATGGTTATTAACATTGATTGGGGTAAGTCTATAATGTTACATTTAGAAATAGTAATAACTTTTTATATGTCACTTCATATTGTAGTTCTGATATTTCTACTCATCGAGAGGTACTTGGTACTACACTTAGAACCAAAAGTAGCTTTTCATTGCTCTCAATCATCCACCCAGGCAGTCACTTAATATCTATGCAGTTGCTCACTCATCTTTAAAATCATGCATGTTCACGCACCAATTGACCCTTTCTTAATTTCACTCACCCATCCAAAATACAAACACACCAAGTACACAAAATACAAACACACTAATTAATAAAGAGGCATCTTCAAATAGAATCAAGGCCTATTATCTTTGCTAGTGCTTGTTAATATAAATATGTAACCTGCCTAGTTGTGAAAGCCTAAAACAGTATTATTAGTGCAGACCTGATGAACCTATTACTGTGGGTAAGTTACAAGTACAGATGAGCTTGCACAAACTGTACACACACACACACACATATATAGTTTAATTTTTTTTACACGTTTAGGTACAAATGATAACGCTTTCAAATTCTGAAATGAAATTAAACTATCAATTTCTAAGTTGAACAAATAAAGGGTTATTCTTCTGCTACTCACTTTTCTTTCCTTCTCTATTAAAAGCTTTCTTGTTATCCCCAATTTTTCTTTAGTCGTGTATTTTCAAATACCTTGACATTACATTGGCATTAGAAGTTCCATAGGATTATAATGTAAGTAAGTAAGTAAAAGTTTGTAAAGCGCTCTATTGCCGAGGCGTCTTGGCGCTGGAATAGCAGAGATATGAAAAGGCCGGGAAGGAAAGATTACTGGGTGGGAAAAAGCCAGGTTTTCAACAAAGTCCGGAAGTGTGCATGGGCCGGTGAGGATCTGATATTTAATGGCAGCTTATTCCATAGTTTAGAGCTAGATAGGAGAGGCTTCTGCCTCCCACTTTGCTTTCTTGATTCTTGGAGTCATAACAAGTGCTTGCTTTGTTGAACGCAGGGAGCGACCAGGAGTATACCATTGGAATAATTTACAATATTCTTTTGGTCCGCCTCCATGTAGGGTTTTATGAGTCAAGCATAATGCTTTAAATTCAATTCGCTCCTTAACTGGGATCCAATGGAGTTTTCTAATAATCCCTACTATATGACTATATTTAGGGAGATTCAATAGGGTCCGAGCTGCCGCGTTCTGTAGGGATTGCAACTTATTCAATTGTCTCTTATCCAGATCGAGATAGAGAGCATTGCAATAATCGATCCATGATAGAGTCAATGCTATGACAACTGTTTTTCGAAGCTCCATCGGGAGAAACGGTAAGATCTTCCGCAAAATTCTTAGAGCGAAATAACAGGCAGAGGTGACTTGGTTTATCTGCCCCATAAAGCTAAGCTGGGTGTCAAACATCACACCCAGGTTTCTCATTTTGGTCACAGGCAGAGGACAGGCTCCTGCTTCTCCCGGCCACCAGTCAGAGTTCCAGATGGGAGGGCCAGAGCCAAATTCCATGACCTCCGTCTTCTCAGTGTTCAGTTTTAGGAAGTTAAGGTGCATCCATTGAATAATGTGAACCATACAACTATGAAACCTGGCAGAGAGAAAATGATCTGGGGAGGATATGGAGATTACAATTTGTGTGTCATCAGCATATGACACAAGCAAAAAGCCATGGTGCTTAACTAGTAAAGCCAGCGGAGTCACATAGATATTAAATAATGTGGGTGAAAGTGCCGAGCCCTGAGGGACTCCGCAAGGAAGATGGAATTTATCTGATTTAAGGTTGTCCCAGCAGACCCTATGTTCTCTCCCTGTCAGGAAGGAGGTGAGGAGGGCCAGCTCAGAATCCTGGATCCCTATTGCCCTCAACCGCTGCATGAGAAAGGAGTGTCTCACCGTGTCAAACGCAGCGGACAGGTCCAACAGGATAAGGACCGCCCTGCCCCCTCTATCAATTTGCCATCTAAGTTCCTCCGTGGCCATGACTAATGCGGACTCAGTAGAGTGATTGGCTCGAAAGCCTTGTTGAGTACTATCAAGTAGGTTATTGGAGTCCAAGTAGTTGTTTAATTCTTTATTTAGAGCTTTCTCCAAGACCTTGGCTGCCAAAGGCAGGCAGGAAATTGGACGGTAACTAGTAACATCATAGGGGAGCAGGGTAGGTTTCTTTAGAATCGGTCTGACACAGGCCTTCTTCCAGGACAGTGGAAAGTTCCCGGACTTTATTACTGTATTTAGTAACGGGGCAAGAGTCTGACTTACTAAGTTCGAGACACCATGCATGGTGTCTGGAGGCAAGGATCATCAGGAGAGCCTGACTTAATGGTCAATAGAAGCTCATTTACTGAGTCCACAGTACATGGTGAAAAACTAGTCAAATAATTAGTAATTGACGGCCCTTCTTCCAGACCAGGCAGAGATGACATTTGGGGGCAATACCTGTCCCCTCTAATTCCTTGTAAATAGATTGAATTTTGGTTTGAAAAAAAGATGCCATTTTATTGCATAAGTTCTGATCAGGGCTAAACTAATTTCCCTGTTGGAGTTTGGAAAGTAGAGAAACCGTCTTAAAGAGCTCTTTGGTAGAGTTCTTTGACATTTCAATTTTGGTAGTATAAAATTCCGTCTTTGCCCTAATAATAGCGTCTTTATATTCTGCAAGAACCTGATTGTAGTTGTTTTTTCCAATGGAACTTGTAATATGGGGGACGGGATATCTGTCAACTTTGTCACGGAGTATCCCATCTGCCAGATCGTAATAAGGCCCATCGTCTTGGCAAGCGGGGTGTGTAAACATAAAGGCATGAATCTACACATATGTGAAATAGGTTTGTAAGCTAAGATTTTCTTTATGTATTAATTTAGGTTTTTGTAAATCCCTACTAAAATCCATGTGATGGAAAGAGAGCAATTTAAGGTATGGGTACATAGATGAGGGAGTGGCAAGTTGCCTCATAATACATTTGATAGGACTGCTGTTGGTTAACCAGTTGAATGTCCAACATTGATGGACAGGGTGTTATGATAGAGGCACTCATGGCTAAACCACACGTGCCTCTACCACGCAGCCCGAACCATGAATGCGACTTCACCATACATTCCTTTACCGCGCATGCCTTTAGCACACAATTTCATTGTTAGGGCATGTTTGGTAATGGGATATGCGTGGTTAAGATTGCCACTACCCCAACCCCCCCACCCCACCCTAAGCCCTAAAATTCTATCCCCCTACCTCGCCCCCCATCCTGAGGCCTAAAACCTACCAATCCCGTCCTGAAACTTACCCCGTTCTGCCCTTAAAATTACCCCAACCTCCTCCGCGCACCCTGAGACCTAAAACCCTAGCCCTTTAAAAAAACTGGCCCGACGCCCCCCTGCCCTGAACCTTAAATCTGACCACCAACCCTTAAAAATGACCCCTCCAAACCCAGCCCTATTTACCTGTCCACATCCGGAGCTTCCTGTGCCGACGCTTTCTCATCCTCTCTCCGCCTATCTAGACACTAGAATGGGCTATCTGCCTTAACCACGCATATGCGCGGTTAAGGCAGATGCGTGGTTCAGGCAAGCGTGGTTGAGCTTGCGTAGGAATGGCATGCGTGGTTCCAGCCATTTCCCATGGACAGTGACTGGAGACAACCCGCTGTTTAATATGCACACCACTAGATGACAGTGTTTTGAAGGAGCAGGAGCCCTGATAGCCATTGTGAAGAGGTGTAGCCGCGTCAGTTATGGAAAGAAAGGTAATTTCAACAAGCGAAAACTGTGAAATGGCTCAGAGAGACAAGCTGGTTACAAGAATAATTATCTGTCTTGTGGGGCTCATCCAACATGATCCGAGAGATGATACTTGATACCTGGAATAAGAACATATTTGTCCTGGAACGTATGGGGCCGAAGCCATTACTATGATTTTGAATAATTTGACCATGCCTTCTCTACACGCTCCCTTCTCTTCACTCACATAACCTACCCCTTCACATCTGCTATCCCTTCCACTCATCTCCATGACCGTCCCCATCCATTCCCTTTAACTCAATGGCATCATTGAGGGGAATCAGCCCATGGATCCTTACCTCTCTTTTTGGCTTAGTTACCTTCCTCCCGCCCCCAATTCTTAGTTACACCATTCCCGCATAGTCCCCACTCTTTCATTCTTCCAGCATAGTATATCGTTTTTTACCTTCTTGATCAAAACCTGGGATGCTGCTAGAATCCTGGTTTGGGTGTCTCTGTGATTGTCCATATTTGAGAAGGGAATTAACCCATGTTGTCAAAGGATAAAAGGTGTAGCCTGTCTCATTTTCCGTTGTGGAGTTCCTAGTGTGCAGGATACATGTGCGTATAGATGTTGATTTGTGTTTTCCATACTGGAATTGGGAATTTGAGTACTCTTGTATTTGTCATAAATATCGTACTGTAAACAAATAACAATCATTATTAAATCCAATAGGTCTGGCGTGGGCTGCCAACCTATTTGTTTTGCTAATGCATGTTTTGTTGTATCACGGAGTACACTAGCTAAAAGCAAAAACATGTTTTGTTCTTGTTCTCAAAAAGCACACATTGCCACAGTAGTCTGTTGCACTTGGGGACCAGATGTGCTCTTTGTGAAAGAGCAGAATGCTGTCACTCATAGAGAATTGTTGTGGGTGGAAGTAAATTGTGAATGACACAACAGACCAGTGGAGGATGAGGTGCTGGCTGAAAGCCCCTATAAATACGATTATGAATATAATTTCAGTAAAATCAAAAGGTATTGGCTAAACTCAGACCTAAAAAATTTTAAAAAAAGAGAAATGTCACCAGCATGAACTGTTTGTCCCTTACACCAATGCTTGGCAGCGGAGCAGGTATTTCAGATTTAATTTCAAATTGTACGATTCTCTTCATTAACCCTTAAAGGTCTATGCAGGGGCTCGTGCTTCGTGACCTCTATGGGGAAAGGGGTTGAAGGCCCACTCCATCAGCAGGTCCTACTCAGCCATACAGACCCTTCTGTCAATCAGCAAAATGTGCCAGGCCGTCCCCTAGGTAGCAGATTAGGTCATCTGTTTGTATTTTCCGAGTTCATACTACAATGCTGCACGTTACTTCTTCATCATACAAACCTTAAGGGCTGCCAATCAACCCTAGCTCACAACAGCAGGTGCCGGGAGATTCCGGGCTGCCAGAGAAGGGAGTAGATTCGAAGGGGGCGGGGTGTTAAAACCCCGCTCACACCGATTCCACACACTCCATTACTCCCAGGAAACCAGAGCACATTGAAAGTGGCAGATGGGCCCTGACTTCCAAAGCTTCAGATAAATGCAATCAAATCTATTTTAATCATCGCTGAAATGCAAATGCATGCCCCGTGCGCGCCAACAAGCTCCGTCACCTGGCTCACTGGAGCACATTACCACGCCAGTTTAATATTGCTGCAGTGTTAATTAGTGTTTAGACTGAATATATGAAACTGTATTTTCTTAAATTAGTTTTGCTGTCTGACACCTTTCAGCTCTTCATATTTCTAGTCATCTAAAACGATGTCAAGAAACCTGGCGCAGTGTGTAACGGGTGCACGCTCTCGAGCAACCGGCAGCTTTAGGCTTGGCGCGAGCGTACATGTTCTCTGGGAAATGATCAGGTGCTACAAGTTCAAGGGCTCCAAACGATTACAGTGAAAAGCAAAAGCAGGGAGAAAATGATACATTTGGAAACTGGTAAGATGTTGTGAAAGCAAGCGCACATAACTAATGTGTCTTAAAAAATGGTTTAAAATTCTAAGTCAGGGATCTTTGGATTAAATTAAAGTTATGTATTTAAAAGTACCACACCCGGCTGCGAGTTACAGGCAAAAGTATCAGAAGGGGTGTCAGGCCTTCAGGAAATAATGGAAAAACTCATTTCGTCAGAAACAGCTGAGCTAGCGTGACTGCACTTACACAATATCTTGCGTGTTGCGTTTCTTGTTGTAAATAATGCACTGTAGACTACATTCCAAAAGTGAGAATTGAGCACTTCTCAAATTTCCATGTTTTGCACACCTGTCCCAGCAATATCTGAAGATACATTTTCTAGGGAAGGTGAGGAAGAGATAAATATAAAGGGGTAAGTACCAATGTGCATTTTTGGTGTGAAAAAATGTAGTATGAATTACTTCATTGTTTAGAATTAACAATTCTGTACAGTATCTGTTACTTTAAACAAGACAATAAAAACACAGTAAACATTATTGAACAGACACAACAAACTACATAAAGAACATTCGGGAGAAACCTTAAAATTCATAAAAGGATAACCTATCATTCTTCAGCTACTAAAGTGCTTTTGTAGAAAGTGCATAATGTTTATTCTATTGCCTGTTCGGGCACATTTATTATAATGTCTTTTAATTTGAGTCTATCATATGTTATGTCCATAAATCTTATCAGTTTTCCAGTAAAAGCGTTTGAATATGTAAAAAAAACTTGCTAAAGTAACTCCTTTAAAGTGCACAGTGATAAGTTCCTGAAGGAAGGAAGTGCTTGCTGCAGCTATCTATCCCTGATGAGCATGGGACACAGACAGATATTGTGTTGTAAGGATTTATTATGATGGCTACAAAGTCTGCAGTTGGGGGCACTAGATATAGAATTCCAGGCACCTTCAAACTCTTTGAGGTGAATGTATAGTGGACAGAATGTTAAAAATGTTTGTTTTGTTAATGTCTCTAAGTTAGAGTCAATATACTGCGGGTCCGATTGAAACTAAGATTCCATAAGTAACTCTGAATCTTTAAATCCTGATATTTTCAGTAAGTTTCTTATACGAAAGGACTCCTGAAGCCTTTCCCTGATGACTCTTTCACGGGTTGAATCTACAGAAGATCCTCTATAGGTGGTAAGTTTTGATCTTGGAGAACAATGAGAATGTCATCAGAAGAGAGACACAAACTGAACCCACACTTCAGTGTCAACCCTTGATATATCAAACCTCTTAGGGAATTTGCATTTGCGGAGGCATAGTCGCAAAAATAATTAATTTTCCACGTCCAGTGAGATGACTCGATTGATGGAAGACTTAGCTCGAGTCTGATCATTGCATTTAGGGTAGAACTTCGTAAGTTGAAAAGAAGGTGAGCATTTTGAATGAAAATTGTTCCTATTTTGTTAGCCTTCTTTTCATTTAATACTATTGAGGCGTAACTCAGAAGTGGTATTAGTTTGGCCCTAACAGGTGTTATGAAAGGCCTCGTGGGTCTCCCTCCATATGGTTGTGAAAACCCTTTTAAGGCTTTTGTTACAGTAATGGCCTTTATTTTTCATGTACTTAGGTGTTGTGCTGTATTTAAGTGTTTATCCAGATGGAAGCCCAGATAAACATATGAATTTACTGACTCTGCCATGTTATTTCCTAACTTTCATTTGAATTTATTTAGATCCCTCCTGAACAAAATAATTTTTGTTTAACTGATATTAGTGGATAAACCATTGAACTGGTTATGTTCATTAAGTGCTATAAGTTGGCGCTGCAGTCTGAGAGCAGATCAATAGGTCATCTGCACATGTCAAGTAGGTGACGGGACAATTTCTCACTTTTGGTGGTAGAAATTCAGTTTCTTTTAATGTAGTTGTCTAATTCAGAGATGTGTAGTGAAAAAAGAGATGGGGACAGCACGCAGCCTTGCTTTAGTCCGTTTTCATTGGTATTTTGGGGTAAACGTGCTGCTTGGCCTACAACTTGATCTACATCCAAGAGCTGAAGGCACAAGAATAATCCACTAAGCAAACATAAATTGATTTTCTAAAGCTTAGTGCCTTTTCTATGAGGAGCATCAATGCTACTATGTTGTCAGAGGTGGCACCTCCTGCTCTAAAACCAGTTTGTTAGATGTTATCCAATCAGTTAAGAGTAAGAGTAACTATTTAGCCAAGAGTTTTCCGTCAGTGTCTAAAAGAGCTATAAAGCGGAAGTTTGCTGGATTATTTTGATAGAGCGCACAGCGCTTTAAAATTTGTAAGGGGTGCATTATACTCATGAACGAATTGCACTCGTATATATTCAATGTGTGGTTGAACTTCGTGCATATTAAAATGAAGTTTATATATCACCATTTGAAAATCTGTGAAGAAAAATCATGACGTGCTTTTAATATTTTGTGTGTATTTAGAGAAATCATGTAATTGTACACATATATGTTGATTAAAAGTAACCAGATGTATTCACTGTTATAAGATTCATATAAAGGCCTGTGTAGCGAATGCATATTAAAGAGTGTTTTAAGTTAGCCAGAATCGTACGCCTGACTTTCGTTCCTTCAAGGTTTCATTTCTCCTCGTTTGCTCTTAAGGTCAGGAGCTAATTAAAATTTATGTGTGTAGAATGTTTTCGTTTCACCCCTACTGCAGGTGCAGGAATTTGACCTCGTTCATTCAGATTTAAGAAGATACATGGGAGGAAAGGAATGTCTTTGAAGTGCTCGGACAAGAGAAAGGGAGGACACCTTCTGTGCCTGGAGAACTTGGGAGCCAAGGTCGGCGGACAGTCGTGGAAATTTAATTGAGTTTGTGGAAGGTTACTGAAGAAGGTGTTCACTGAACAATGTACCATGTGACTCGTCAGGGGTGTAACTTTGCCTTTTTGAATTAGGTACAGGGACAGATCTGGAGGACTTCTGTTTTTGACTAAGAGAGGAGAGCATCTTAGAACGAGCTCTGTAGCTCTAAGCTACCTGACCCATTTGACGTGAGTGTACTTCTTTGGAAGTCAAGACGTGCTGACACCTTTGGGGAATTTGCTAGGAAGGGAAGAAAAGGGATGCCACTTTAGATGCAGAGTAGGGACAGATTATTCTAAATTCCGAAATGCAAATGAAAAGAGATTTGGATGCAGCATCTATACTCTGCTGTGTTCTCATATTGGAATTCATCATTTTATGCCTATTTTGTCGTAGGAACTATATTCGTAGATTGGGCTCTGTATTAGTTTTCATGTGTCTCTATACCTTGATTTTGAGGTGTGTCTATATTTTGTTGTTTCTGGCTTTGCAATAAATCTACAAAAGCTAAATTCAGAGTTCGTTGTTATTGGACACGGATGGGAGGGAAATTGTATAATTGGTAAAGTGTATTCTTCCCTCCACATTTTTTAGCAGGCAATAAAAGATAATCGGCCGGAGATACGTAAGCGAAATTAGGGTGCAAAATTCGGCCTTATCAATTGGTAGCGAACGAGGATGGTTGCCTCTAGAAGTGAGGGGAGATTTTAGAAAATTTAGAATAGAATTAGACTTACAGAGCCCAAAAGAGAACCCATGATTGAAAGCAGAGTACGGCAGGCGTTGACGGAGGTCGGCGGAAGCTGATGGTGCGGCGGAAACAGAGGTAGCGTGAGTATGAATAGTGTGTGTGTGTTAGATTGCGGTGAATTGATTGTGTGATGTCTTGCGGAGTTGGAATGATAGTCGAGCGAAAGTGAGGTTATTGTTGGTTTACTGGTCCGAACACGTGCAGATCAGGAGGTTTTGGTAAACGGACTCAAGAGAAGTCCAAGATCCCGGGATAGTTTTGTAGCTGTAATCGTCTGATCATTAACGTGGGTGTCGTGGAGCGCTATCGACGGCTCACTTGGGGTAGGGAACTTTGTGTGAGTGGGTTCTATAGAGCCGCGTGTGGAAAACCTCAGGCCAGGGGTGGACCACAGCGATTCAAGTGACTGACGCAGGTCGTGGGTCACGGAGTGTGAATGTTCTTGGGTGAGAGTATACTATCGATCTTTTAGACGGCAACTGTAAGTTGCTGTGGCTGCCTGAAAAGTAGTTACTTGGTTTAGTGGCTTTTTGTAAACAGTTACTTGGTTGTGAGAATGTGAGAGCGAATGTACGAGCTGAAATTGTAAAGGAGGGCGAACCGCTGTGGAGAGGGAACGGTGATGTCAGAGTGTGCCGCGCTAGGATAGGGTGGTTGGTGTAACCTCGCGCTGGGATTGGTGGGTTCTCGGCAAAAAATTTTGGGAAAGAAAATTGTGTATTGTATCGAATTAAGTTCAAAATTAGATGTTTTAAGATAGTGCGAGATTTATGTAGAGGAGATTCAGGAGTAGTGACTCGAGTCGGAGAAGAAGCCCCGCCAGAGGATACCCCGGCACACTATATGGCAACGAATGTAGGATTGCATACAATAGTGTGGGTTCAAAACTGGCATAAGATTACAGAAAAGGAAGGAGAATTGGCTTTCCCACGATATGGGTCATTTCGATTGGATGTGTTGTATCAATTGAGAGGTGTAATGTCTTCATTAAAACCTCCGCCTAGACCCACCCAATTTGAGGCATTAGATGCATGGATGCGGGCAGCACAAGCTAGGCGAAGAGAAAACTCTCAAGGAAGGATGAGAAAAGCCATGAAGTCATATCAGGATGCCAGGTGGGATGCACAGTTGAAGAGATGGAGGGTAGATACCATAGAGGGAGAGAGATTGTATCCATTGTTCCTACAGGGAGCTAGTGCAAAGACAGGAAACACTGGAGATAACAGCTATACTGATGACAGTCTGTTGGATAGACTGTTGGCAGAGCGTCCTCCACCTTACAATCCTCAGTCTGAAGAGGGAAAGCGAGAAATGGTAGAGGGAAGCCCAGAAGGAGTGGGAACGGATCCAACAGGAGTAAGTTCAAGAGTAGTGGGAAGAATTTCATTAGGATCAGAACTTGAAAATACTGAAATGAGAGGAACTAGTTGTGACATACGGTTGCCAGAAGCCCTTACAGTACCGGTTACCACTGAACCCGTAGTCTCAATATACAATCCGAGTATGGGAGATAGTGGGAGGCATCAACAAATGGGAAGAAGTGAAGATACCGTCTCTGGAGGGAGTCTTACTATGGGAACAAGTGTGCCCTTGGGGCCTGTGGAGACTAGTACCCCGTTGGCAGCAAACGGCAGACCCTTCAAGGGTGAGTACAGGATCAGAAGTGAGTCGAACAGGATCACTGGCAAATTCTAGATCAGAAATACGAATGTGGGTTCCACCAGTACGGGAAAGTATGAGGAGTACAGCCGAAATAGGAATGAGACAAGAGGCGTTTAGAATAAGACTTAGTGCCCGGAATGTTGGATTGGAAAGTCGATTAAGGAGTCAGAGTTTTGAGAGAGAAGGTCGGCCCATCAGACAAGATGAGGCGACGGGAGAAGGTTGGAGAAGCCGAAGTTGTGATAGAGAGAGACCATGCAATGTGACAAATCAAGGAAGAATTGAAGTTTCAGTGAAGGCAAGATTGTTGGATGTACTGAAACTGAAGGCAGAGGTCGATGAGGTGATAGATGGAAATCTACCATTGGAAAGAATAGATTTATATGAACCAGATGAATTGCTGTTTGTGGCTAAAGACGTCACTCGAAAGGCGAAAAGAGCTCATGAGGCATTGGTCCAGCTGGCGTGGAAGTATGATGTAGATTTGACAAAAACAAAAATGTTACAGGGAAATCACAGATTGAATTACACAGACCAAGAATTAGAGGAGAAGAGAGTAGTAGGGTTGAAAGCACACATTCAAGAATTAGTCATAGGAATGAGGGCATGGAAAGCACTGGATCGATGGGAAGAGAAGTGGTCTAAGAAAAAGACCATGAGGAGAGGAATAGGAGATACCCCGCCTCCTGAACGGGGGACAGAGAGAGTAGGAAATTTTCCGTTACAGGAAGTACAGAATGGAGGATACGTTCATGTGCCTTGGAGCAGGGGTGATTTGGCATCCTTCACAATTGATTTCCCTCGGCTGAGGGAAAAGCCTGAGGAACGGTACAAACAAATTGATCGGTTTGTGAAAATCTCCAAGGTTCTGTGGATAGATTTGAATACCCTATTTGATATAGTAGTCCCAGGGGATATGTGGGCGGCTTGTAAGATCGCAATTGAGTGGCCCACTTCGGAACCAACGAGGGATCCCGTAACTCATGGCCCATCGGCAGAAGTAATGAAAAAATATGAACAGGCAATTACGTGGCTGCAGTCCAAAGTAGCCCCTCGAACTATTGATTGGCTCAAGATAGATCGTACCACACAGGAGCCAAAGGAATCAGTGCATGATTATTATGAAAGGCTCTTGTTGGCTTTCAAACAGCATAGTGGCCTTGATGCCCTCGAACAAAAAGATATGGGACAGTTTGTCTCAAAATTTGTGTTAGGATTGAGAGCTGAGATAAGTTTGATGATTCAGCAACATCTGATATGTTGGCAGAATAAGTCGGTGGATGAAATTCAGGTAGAGTCCACGCATAAGAAAATGAAGGATAAGTTGATGATGGTGCAGTTGAGGAATGCTGAAAGACCAGACCAGGTACAGGGAAACGGAGGTACAATGGGTTGACAGCAAGGGAGTGGTCGCGGAATGGGACAAAACATGACAGGTTACCAGGGACAGGGAAGAGGACGAGGAATGGATGCAGGTACAGGAACTGAATGGGTTAACCCTAGGAGAAACACTGCTTGTCATTATGGTCACAAAATCGGGCATTGGAAGCGCGAGTGTCGCTCAAATCATGCCAATCAAATACAAAATGAGGAAACTGTACAGGTATCTGATGGACTGAACACGGTGACTAGACCTAAGTCCATGTATGGGGGAGGTTTGGAACCTCAAGTTCAGGTGCAGGTGCCTCAACCCCCTAGGATTGCTACAGGAAACTATGTGTACCAGCAAATGCATTTCATTGAATTGGCCGACAACTATGATCCAAATACATCAGGAGGAAGGTGTGAGAGGGGGGAGGAGGACTGCACCTTGGGAGCAGTATTAGAAGTAGATCAGAGGGGACCCTTTGTGGAGGGTGATGTCAATGGTCACCCGATCACGTTTTTAATTGACACTGGTGCAGCTCGATCTACTGTGAAGTCAGCGGTAGTTCCAAATTTGTCACTTCCTAGACAGTCAATTCAAGTGGTATGAGTGACGAATCAGAAGATGACTAATCCTCTAACTAATGAGTTACCTGTGAGAATAGGAACTTTTCAGGACTGACACCAATTTGTGGTGTGTGATTCGAGTCCAGTTTGTCTATTAGGACGTGATCTCTTGTGCAAGTTAAATTGTACCATCTATTGTACTCCGAAGGTAGTGGAACTACAGACCTGTGACGACGATGCTGTTTTTAAAATGGCAAGTCAAAATTTGTGTGCGGAGATGTTCATTGTACTGACCAAAGACGAGCTACCAGTGGATTTGAGGGACTCTGTGAATCCTGTGGTGTGGGATTTTACAGGGGAGGAGATAGGTTTGATTCGAGGAGTCGAACCTGTCAAGATACAGGTCAAACCAAATGCAGACTTTTCCAAGGACGCCACAGTATAAGTTAACACCTGAGACAGTGGCGGGAATAACACCAGTGATTGAATCCATGATTGTGCAAGGCGTACTGAAGGAGATTAGAGGAAGCCCTTGTAATTCACCTATAATGGGGCTGCAGAAACCCAGCGGCAAGTATAGAATAGTACAGGATTTGCGACGGGTTAATGAGATTGTGATTCCATGTTGTCCTGTGGTACCGAATCCAGCTGTGATTTTGTTTCAAATACCCTGTGAAGCTGAATGGTTTACGGTCATTGACCTATGTCAAGCATTTTTCTCGATACCCCTCCACGAGGAGAGCCAATTTTTATTTGCTTTCCGGCTGGAGAACCGTGTGTTAACATGGTGTCGTATCCCACAAGGGTATACAGAAAGTCTGTCTATCTTTAATCAAATTTTGAAAAAGAATCTTGAGGGTCTGACAATGCCACAGAATTCGGTTCTTGTGTAATACATAGACGACCTTTTGGTTGCCTCGGAGACCGAAGATGCTTGTAGGATAGATACTGTGGCTTTGTTAAATCATCTGGCAGAGAATAGACATAAGGTGTCACCTGTCAAACTTCAGTACTGTTTGTCTGAAGTACAGTATTTGGGGCATCGAATTGAAAAAGGAAAGAGAAAGGTGTCACCAGATCGCATAGAGGCGATTTTGCAAATGGGTACTCCAAAGACGCAGAAGGAAGTCCAAATGTTTTTGGGAATGGTCGGCTATTGTCGACAGTGGATCCCAAATTTTTCTCTGCAGGCAAAACCTTTATTAAGGTTAACACAGAAGGACATCAGTGATCCAGTACCATGGGATGACGATTGTTTGAGGGCCTTCCAGGAGCTAAGGGAAAGCTTATGCCGTGCTCCAGCTCTTGGAATGCCTGATTATAATAAAGCGTTTTCACTTTTCTGTCATGAGAGGGATGGGTGTGCATTGGCAGTATTAGCTCAGACACATGGGGGTGCCCGTAGGCCAGTAGCTTATTTTTCAGCCACCTTAGATCCAGTGGCTTCTGCGTTGCCCGGATGTCTCAGATCCGTTGCTGCAACTGGTGTCAGCATTGAGCGATGTGAAAGCATTGTGATGGGTCATCCCCTTACAGTATATGTGCCGCACTCAGTGGAACTCCTGATGACGAGAACCAAAACACAGTACCTGACTAACTGCAGGCTCACCAAGTATGAGCAAGTGATACTAACATCTGAAAATGTGACTTTGAAAAGATGTTCTATGTTAAACCCTGCCACACTGATGCCATATCCACCTGTAGAAGGTGAAGATTGTGAGGAGCATGACTGCCTAGATGTGACTGAGCTTTCTACCAAGCCCCGACCTGACATTGTCGATGAACCTTTACCTGAATCTGATCTGGTCCTCTTTGTTGACGGTTCGTGTTTAAGAGACAATGGAGGTTGTTTGAGAGCAGCTTTTGCTGTTTGTACTATTTCTGGAGTTGTGGAAGCCGCTTGTTTACAAGGAGTATATTCCGCACAGGTGGCGGAAATTATTGCCCTAATACGTGCACGTTTCATTTCTGATCGAGTCCGAGTGACTATCTTTACAGATAGCCAGTATGGGTTCGGAGTAGTTCATGACTTTGGGCAGTTATGGTCACAGAGAGGGTTCCTAACGTCATCAGGATCTCGTATCAGAAATGGAGAATATGTGAGACAGTTGTTAGAAGCGTTACAGAAACCAAAAGAAATAGCGGTGGTGAAATGTGCAGCACACAGGAAGGGGGAGGATTTTGTCACCAAAGGAAACTGCTACGCCGACGAAGTGGCTCGTTTTTGTGCTATACATGCTTGTATATTCAATGGAGAATATGTGGGGGAGAGCACAGAAGAGACCGAGCTCAGCATGATGTTGGCTATGGCCGATACCTGGGATGAGATTAAAAGACTACAAGAAGAGGTTTCTGAAGAGGAAGAAGCAGCATGGGTTAGAGCAGGTTGTGAGAGAAGAGGTGATGGCATTTGGGTGTCAACAGATGAAAGAACACTGTTACCTAACTGTCTATTGAGTCCTATGGCAAGGCAGATACATGGAGCAGTTCATCTTGGAAGAGATGCCATGGTGAGGGTGTTTTGTCAGACATGGTTCAATCCACTGTTCCGTGTGTATGCTGAAGCAGTGTGTCATAGATGTGTTACGTGTCAGCAAATGAATGCAGGAAAGAAAACAGTGGTTGCTTTGAGTCATATTGGAAGGTCAGGAGGTCCTTTCAATCAAATGCAGTTAGACTTCATAGAGATGCCCAGGTGCAATGGACTAAGATATGTTTTGGTGGTGGTGTGTGTCTTTTCACGTTGGGTTGAGGCGTATCCGACTAGGAGGTGTGACAGTCTCACAGTAGCAAAATTGTTGCTTAGGGAGGTCATCCCACGGTTCGGATTTCCGACCTCATTGGAATCGGACAGAGGAACTCACTTTCATAGTGAGATCATGAAGCTGTTGTGTGCTGCCTTACAAGTGGATCAGAGACTGCATTGTAGTTATAGGCCAGAGGCTTCTGGTCTAGTGGAACAGATAAATGGGATGATCAAAATGAGAGTGGCAAAGGTTTGCTCGTCGACGTCTTTAACATGGCCAGATGCGCCGCCCTTGGTGCTGATGAGTTTGTGTAGCACTCCAGATAGGAGAACAGGATTGTCCCCCCACGAGATATTGATGGGAAGGGCGATGCGTTTGCCTGCAGTGCCAGTGACATCATTGATAAACATCACCGATGATTTGGTGCTTGACCATTGCAAGGGGTTGGCTGATGTGGTTAATTCTGTGTCCCACCAGGTTGAGGCTGCGACTGCTTCCACCTCGAGAGAACTCCTGCATGACCTAAGTCCGGGGGACTGGGTCTTGGTCAGAAAGCACGTGAGGAAGAGCTGCCTTGATGCACGTTGGCGCGGACCCTACCAAGTGATCCTAGTTACAGGCACAGCTGTAAAGTGTGGAGGCTTACCGAACTAGATCCACGCCTCTCACACTCGCAGAGTTCTAGCACCCTCGGAAGAAACAGCTCCCCTTGATCAAAGAAACACATTATAGAGTAGAAACTCGGAAGAGGGGACAAGCCAAGCTGTGAGGGTTGCTACTGAAGTAGATCATTCTTTGGGTCAAGCTGGAAGAAATCACGCTGCATTACATTCTGACATAAACATTGAAAGTGACGAAAGCGTTGGAATCGAAGCAGAATCGAATCTGGTAAATCAGACAGAAGTGGAACAGGACGGAGTGGGGAGAAGAACAGAGGCTGGAAGTGAAGGGTGGCCAGTGAGAAAAGAAAGACTGAATTTGAGGCTTACATCAGAAAAAGATCTTACTCCCATCTCTGAAACTGCTGAATCTGGGCAAAGTGAAAGAGAATCAAATCAAGAAGGCTTACGAAGATCAAAAAGAGAACGAGTGCCGTGTCGAAAATACGCTGCTCCCGAGTGGACATACCTAGTCACAGATGCAGAAACCGGTGAAGTCCGGGAGACTAAGGTCCGGGAGAGTGTTATGCGGGGAGAACACACTGGTTATTAAGATCGAACTGCTGGTACCAGGAGTTGAGGCTCTCGGGATTCTGACTCTGACGGTACCTGATCCTCCAAGACTAAGTGGACAGACTTCTAATTCTAAATCGACTTACATTCCCAACGTTTGGTTGTCAGCCCACAGCTCAAGAATTGGCAGCATTTCGTATGGAAATCCTGGAACTTGTGGTTGATGTTCTGGGCACTGATATAATTTATGATGAAAACTGAACTGAATAAAGAGAAAGAAAGCATATGAACATTGTCTAAAGAAGATAACCTAGGCCCGAGTGAAAGAAGAATACATTTAGGGACTTATCAATAGAAGAACAAAGAGGGATAGGGATGAATATTCATGAACTTTAGATTATCATTATCAAACTGAATAAAGAAGAATTCAACATCAAAAAGAAAATCTGTAATGAACTTTGTGTATAAATCCAAAGAGGAAGAAAAAGAAACTTTGTTATTTCATTCCTGCACCAAATTGGAAAACTGATTCAACATGGAGTCCGGAAATTCGAGCCGTAGGCAGAAATGTATGATAGGCACACTCGTAGTGGGAGTAATAGTAATTATTACAGTAGTGATTATCACATCCATAGTTGAGTCCAATGAATTGTAAGAAGGGGTAAAAGGGACATCTATACCTCCTACACCAAACATAAGAGAGGGTGCATCAGAATCAGATGAGGACATGATAAGAGAAACCAGTCGTTTGTTACACGTAGATCTTTCAAAGGGAGATTTTACTCTGAATGCATATGCAAGGTTGTTGTACGAGTATGTGGACACGATGGAAGCGAAGGATTGCTATGTGTGTATGCAATTGCCTGCATCAGTTGAAGAGGGCATTAGATATCATCACTTGCCCCTAACTTATGGCATTACATGCAGTGTGCTTCTGAGTATGTTTTATGGTAAGGCCCATTTTGAGTACTATTTCCCTAATTATGATGTAGTGCTCCCTGAAGTTCCTGTGTTGAAGTATTTGAATAAGTATGATTATTACAAAAAGGAAGATAGGATGTCAAAATATTTCGTACCCACAGTGACTTTGGATGCAGCATATGCTCATAGACATAATTTGACATACATGTTATCTGAAACAGAAAAGAAATTCGTGGACCAAATAGAGGATAGACATAGACAGACATTATTTAGGCCTGATCCCAAACATTAAGTAATTCCATGGACCCAGGAAGAGTTAGATAATAAGGCAAAGGGAAGTTCTGGTCCAATAGCTTTAGATTTGCAGCAGAAAGGGAAATTATGCATTAGACAACCACAGACATATTATGACAAAATATTTGTAGGAGAGAGTGAATGTGAACATATTTTCTTGATTGAGGAGTCAATAAAGAAGGCGCTATTGGATAAATTGACCATAGTGCCTAATGTATATTTTGTATGTGGAAGGAATGCTTATGTTCGATTACCTCCAAATTGGTATGGAACATGTTATCTGGCTGTGGTATTTCCTAAAATATTCCACATGGAAGATTTGTGGCCATTGGAAGGGAAACGATCACGAAGAGAAATGCGGTACTAGTGCAGGAGAAATTGTTGGTGATGTGTTTGGCGCGATGATACCAAGTTTGGGAGTGGTTTTGAATGATGTAAAAAGATTAGAAGGTTGTCAACATTAGTGGACAAGTTGTCAGTGAATACAGCTCAAGCTTTATTGCTTGTTGATGGGGAGATGGTCTCTATAAGGGCCATGGTGCTTCAGAACCGTCTTGCGTTAGATGTTTTACTAGCAAAGGAAGGTGGAGTCTGTAGATTATTGAGGGTTCAACAGTGCTGTACTTATATACCAGACAATAGCAAGGATATAAAGAAGTATATAAGTAACATCACTGAGATACATCATGAGGTACATGATTTGGCAACAAATGGGATTTGGGACAAAATTGGCCAAGGATTTGGAAAGATTGGAAGTTGGTTTGGAAATTTGGGGCAGGGAATTGTTGGTTACATTCTGAAACCCATCATAATAGTTGTAATCTGTATTATTGTATTGTTGGGTGCTTTCAGAGCCTTTAAATGGCACAGAGCACGACAGGCTGAGAGTTCACTTAGGAGACGAGAAAGACAGATGGAAAGACTGCAGGACAGTCACTATCAGAACCTCAAAAATCTGGAGAAGTTCAGGCAGGGAAGGCAGGCTACAACTTCTGTTTAGGTCGGTCTTTTCTGCGAGGAGAACATACTATGGAAAGGTTTTGTGTTGATGACACTTGTCATCAGAGGGGGGAACTGATCGAGCGCACGGCGCTTTAAAATTTGTAAGGGGTGCATTATACTCATGAACGAATTGCACTCGTATATATTCAATGTGTGGTTGAACTTCGTGCATATTAAAATGAAGTTTATATAACATCGTTTGAAAATCTGTGAAGAAAAATCATGACGTGCTTTTAATATTTCGTGTGTATTTAGAGAAATCATGTAATTGTACACGTATATGTTGATTAAAAGTAACCAGATGTATTCACTGTTATAAGATTCATATACCTGTGTAGCAAATGCATATTAAAGAGTGTTTTAAGTTAGCCAGAATCGTAGGCCTGACTTTCGTTCCTTCAAGGTTTCATTTCTCCTCGTTTGCTCTTAAGGTCAGGAGCTAATTAAAATTTATGTGTGTAGAATGTTTTCGTTTCACCCCTACTGCAGGTGCAGGAATTTGACCTCGTTCATTCAGATTTAAGAAGATACATGGGAGGAAAGGAATGTCTTTGAAGCGCTCGGACAAGAGAAAGGGAGGACACCTTCTGTGCCTGGAGAACTTGGGAGCCAAGGTCGGCAGACAGTCGTGTAAATTTAATTGAGTTTGTGGAAGGTTACTGAAGAAAGTGTTCACTGAACAATGTACCATGTGACTCGTCAGGGGTATAACTTTACCTTTTTGAATTAGGTATAGGGGCAGATCTGGAGGACTTCTTCTGTTTTTGACTAAGAGAGGAGAGCATCTTAGAACGAGCTCTGTAGCTCTAAGCTACCTGACCCATTTGACGTGAGTGTACTTCTTTGGAAGTCAACACTTGCTGACACCTTTTGGGGAATTTGCTAGGAAGGGAAGAAAAGGGATGACACTTTAGATGCAGAGTAGGGACAGATTATTCTAAATTCCGAAATACAAATGAAAAGAGATTTGGATGCAGCATCTATACTCTGCTGTGTTCTCATATTGGAATGCATCATTTTATGCCTAGTTTGTCGTATGAACTATATTCGTAGATTGGGCTCTGTATTAGTTTTCATGTATCTCTATACCTTGATTTTGAGGTGTGTCTATATTTTGTTGTTTCTGGCTTTGTAATAAATCTACAAAAGCTAAATTCGGAGTTCGTTGTTATTGGACACGGATGGGAGGGAAATTGTATAATTGGTAAAGTGTATTCTTCCCTCCACATTTTTTAGCAGGCAATAAAAGATCATCGGCCGGAGATACGTAAGTGAAATTAGGGTGCCAAATTCGGCCTTATCAATTTCAGCTTCCTTTTTTGTGAAATGTTTAGATTATTGACACTTGTCATGAAGATGGTACCTCGCCTGACAGCAGAATATGATCGAACACAGTCTTTAATATTCTGCTCCACATCATTAGATTCTGTTTCACTAAGGCAATTGGAATCCACTTGCGGCCAGGGGCTCAGGAGGCCTTACTTTTAGTTATTAATAGTGCTAGCTGTTTTTCTGATATTTCTGTCCCCTATGAAGGTACTGATATAGTGCACGAGGTGGACAATCGTGACACACATAATGGGACTTGAGGTACGTTTCCCAGGTATCAGAAGAAATCTCGTAATCCTTTGCCAGCCTATAAGAGGAAGAGCCCATCCCACTAAGTGGCAACATTGTTTTGCATCTTCCATTGCAATTATGTTATGTAATTTGGCCCTTTTTTTGACGGCTTTGTCAATTTTTTTCTTCTTTATGGACTTCCTATAAACCACTTTAAATTCCCTAATGACATTTGAATGCTATGTGCCATGTGGAAAAGTAAGTAAATATCTCAAAATTCTCCCATATTTCTTCTTTATAATCGATAATTCTCTAGGTGGTCTAAGGAGCTGCCTTCCTCGAGGTTGTGAGTAGGTTCTGATGTCTTGTGAAGACAGGTGGTCAATGATAATTTGGTAATTTTATGCCACATTCCTCCCCACGTGCCATCCTTTCCATTGAGAGTACTGAGTTCATTTAGCGCTTCTCCAAGCGTTGGATTTATCACTAGTGAGGCTGACCTCTCTGGTAGTTTTGCATTCCACACTATGTATTTGTTCTTTAGGGCCTTTAGGGAGACTGCCAGAGATGAGTGTCTGAAAGCATGAAAGTGCGTATTTTAGGCTCATTGCCTGTGGGTTATGATTGACCTTTCTCCTTCAAATTACTTAGTAGTTATCACACATGCAAAAATATGAAAAATGATTAATGGTAAAGGGTAGTGTAGAGCTTGTGATTGTCATGAGGAATGGCTTTCTTGTAGGTTGGTCATTCCGAAAACCTCCATTGAGGCAACAAAGTCCCGATTACACCATGAAGGTTTACAGAGGTTTTAATTTCCGGCAATGGCACCGTGTGTTTCTTTGAAACATCAGCCGGGGAATAAAAAAAGGCTCATCCGGCCCTTCGTTCAAAGTGTTCAAATTTGAGAATATTTTCAGAAAGGCTCTTGTAAAGACACATGGGGAGTCTCTATTGTGTTCAGTTAGATGTTCTGACTCGTCCAGTGTTCCGATAAAATTTGTCAGGGTGGTAGGTAGATATTTATAATGTATAACGGATCCTTACTGGATTGGCTCACCTTTATGACCAGAATTTGATTGGAAAGGGTTGAAATCTTAGTGCAATTAAGTTTGAATTGCGTATTAATTAGTGTAAGTAGACATCTAGATGGTAGCTTTTTTCTCAAAGGTTATAAATTTGGGAAGACTAAAGGTGTAATTTTCCTACGACTCTTACAGACATATCCCGTAAAACCTGTTTAGGAAAGTGATGAGATTGTGTTTTGAGCTTTCCAAGTGACGAGCAATAGCAGCTATGTTCCGGGAGCAAACCCGAACAAATTGCTGTTCATCATTAATATGTGAGTGCTGAGTTCCCTCAGACTGTGCTAACACAGGCAGACACTAAACTTTATCCACTTGTGCTAGTGAGATGCCCTACTCACCCAGCTCTTTTTTCCTAACCCAGATCTTTTGCGCAATCTCGTCTGTGGACCAGGTTGCTCGGGTTGACTCTACATCGCTGTTTTTATCTGCTAGAAAGCAAACTGTCAAAAGGTCGGCTGAGATCTGAAAAGGATCTTATTATTTTTAATGGGTTCTACCGATTTAGTACATCTTGGGACCCCCTTGATTAAAAGAGGGGTTTGAAGTCCAGAGTTTATTTATCTGCCACTGGTATACGTGTTTCTTTTAAATCATGGGCACCTTGATTTTGACTGTCTTGGTTTAGGTTGCTGGGAAGCTTGTTACCTGAGATGGTTTCAGGAGCTAGGTCATTTGACAGGGGCATTAAGATGGGCTGAAATGATGAACAATCCTGTGTCCTTGATTTGCACAAAGAAGGTACATTATTTTTAACCAATAAGTGGTTCTTCGTCGGACTTTATTGCAAATCTTGTTAACTAAAATTAAGAACCCATCTGCCACACGATGTAGTAAATCTATCACCGGCGGTGTTGTTCTATGAATAATTAAGTGCTTCGATCTCTGAAGTAGATGTGCACTCCCACTATTGTCTGTACTTTGGTGCCCCCTGGGTGGATTACTTCTGGGCTGTGTTGTTCTGTAGTGTTACTCAGTATTTGTTTCTCAGTATCCAGCTATGAATGTGCAGTAAAACTCGCAATATCGTCTGAACATTGGTGGTGCTCTACCAGGGAGGTTGTGTCGTGTATGTATGGTTCATCTGCATCATTTTTTACTAGTTTGCACAGTTGGAAAAGTCTGTATTTACTGTATTTAGGTGATTGATGCATTCCGTGCTACCACTTGGCTATAGGTTAGAGCTTTGTTAAAGTCAGTGCTAAGAGAACTGTTAGACCTGGCATCCTTGGCGTGGGTCTCCCTTCCATTTTTTCGTAATGACTCCACTGTTGCCGATATGTTTTTGCTGGACTAGATGCTCATGGGCACTTTGCCGCTGCTAATCAGTGCCAAAGTGCAAGTGCTCCCTATCGTGAATTGATGTATGTATTAGTGACTCCATGATTGGATGATTGGTTTACTTGTCAGTCCCTAGTACCGTGCACTGAGTGTGCCCAGGGCTTGTAAATCCAAAGCTGCTGGTGGGCTTGCAGCACGGGTTGTGCCACCCACAGAAGCAGCTTGTAAAGTGTGTCTCAGGCCTGCCATTGCAGAGCCTGTGTGCAGCCCAGGGCTGCCATGTCGACTTGGTGAGTGCACCCACTTACCAGTCCCTAAACCTTCCCTTTACTGCATGTTGGTCACCCCTAAAGTAGGCCCTAGGGCAGGGTGCATTGTAAGTATAAGGTAGGACATGCCCTGGTGTGTGTGGCATGTCCTAATAGTGAATTACAGCCATTTTCGTTTTTCACTATTGCAAGGCTACCTGCTCCCCCTAGGCCAGAATGGGCGGACTGACTATTACACCTTATAGTCAGAACTGACCCAGGGAACATGGTAGAAAAACGAATTTAGTATGCCTGAACTCAGGATGATAAAATGCATCTTTTAGTGAAGTTGGTTTTAACATTCTGTGTTTGAAAATACCACTTTTAGAAAGTGGGTATTTTCTTGCCTAACTATCCAAGCCTGCCTCTGCTAGGTTGTGTATTCCTTGTCTGGAGATTGAGTGACAGGGGCTGGGGGTGGCTACAGGAGACAGGG